>SNQJ01S0008175.1:257863-286358 GCA_010110895.2 Picea sitchensis
GATATAATAAATGTAAGAGGACTTCTTAGAAGGTTCTACTTCTAGAATATTCCTCCTCTAGAATGTTCTTAGGTGATGGTAGCACTATATAAAGGGGTTCAAGCAATGTAATGAGATATGAAGAGAAATATTGTATTTGGAGCGATAGCTCAATAAGAGAATGCCCCCTCGAAGAGGCAAGTGAACAAGAGATGATCCCTTCCATAATAGAATCCATTGTATGGTGTTTCCCTACCCCAAGGGTTTGATAGTAATAAATAGATTTTGCATATTGTTATTCTATATATATTGTGGTGCTTTTGTATTCAGGTCTTTGGTTCTTAACAATAGCAGACCCAAATGGAGAATGATAACAACCATAGTGGGATAAATCTAAACTGGAATAATTGAATCTAGTGGCAACAACTATAGGTAAGGTTTCAAGGGACAAGCATGCATATCTATTTCATTACTTACTAACATCCTAGGAAAATGACTCACAACTGGAGCTAAAGTTGATGAATCATAAGTGTAGGAAGAAGCTTAATCAGCAGGGGCCGAATACGACGCGAAATGATACCGAAAAAAGGATGGAAGAATAAGAGAGAAGGTTGGCCCGAGGGGGCGAGACCTTCAGAATTATATATGTAATTTTGTCACTTTCTAAGCCTTTGATCTCTTGAGAAAGCTGTGTTCTGAGAGAGATAGCCAGAGTACTGTCAGTGATTTCTGAGTGATGGCAATGCCTCCATTAATAATTCAGAGCAGTTGGAGTTTGCAGAAAGAATACTGTGACTAAAGATGGCGCCAAAGAGAGTAATTGATGCTCCCCAGGACCTTCCTCCTGCTGCTACTAAGATGAAAGAATCAATAGCTCCAGTCGACCCTGAGACCCAGGTGGGGGACTCTCTTAGACAGTTAAGAGAACCTGATACCCAAATGCTTCCTAGGTCAATGTACTTCATGGCCTACAACAGAAAGGATGAGATTCACCCATACTTTAATAGATGAAATCCTGGTCTAGCTAGGATTACTTGCCCAGAGGTTCCTCTTGTGCCCGAGATTATGTCCTGGTCAGCCGATAGGAGATACAATTCATAAAAGATATGTATTATAACCCATCATGGAGGTATTCTGATTAGCATAACCCCTGAGGCAATAGCCAAAGCCTTTGGATTAACATATATGCTCTATTTGAGGCACATTGAAACAAATAGGGTTTCCATTGTATACCCTGACAATATGAGGTTTTACAGATAGAACATGCTTCCTCAATTATTTGTTCCAGTTATTTCTCTGTAGTGTTTTCTCTTTAGTTGCCAACCCGTGATTTCCAATACCAAACTCTCGAATCACTTCAATTCCTGAATTTTCGAATTACTAGGACAACGATCCATTCTGAGTTAAACCTCCTCTGATTCCCTCTTGCCTCGGAGATTCAACTACTCAGAACTTATGTTACATTATTACATATAACATAATAAATAGGTAAGGTCCTTAAGCTTAGGTAAGGTCTTTCAAAAGGCCAGAAAGGGCCTTAAGCTAAGTAGAAGGACCAAAAAGGGCCTTACTTAAGCTAAGTAAAGATGATAGACGGGTCTAAAAATAGCACTTAAAACCTCTCTGATTCCCTCTTAAGATTGAAACAGAGGATAACATGCACTCAACCTATATGAAATGGAAAAGGACTTGACCTTTTAGAACGTTAAGGCTCACTTATATGAATAATAGCCAAAATGTCGTTATTACATACGTAATATCGACACATATCACTCGAGTAGTATTAACGAGTTGATTCATTTTAGATACGGTCTCTATCATTACAACTTCTCCAAAACAACACCAAAGAGAATGCATGAGAATTGCACCTCTTCCTATATACTAGGTCGAGCTCTCTCCAGTCGAGCAAGTTTGATTCGGTCGAGTGCCTACCTTTACACCTCAAAATGAGACACCTCGAACTACTGACTGAAGGTAGTAGCGCATTCGATTGTAAGGCTCACGTTCCAGGCTTTGAAAGAAAGGCCTGCTGGTTGGCTGGGGCGGTTCTAGGTGGACCTAACCTATTTTAGTTTTCAACTCCATCTCTCTCCTCCCTTTAGGGCAAGGCCAAGTTATACCTCTTTCCTTCCGCTGCCTTATTCTATTCTACACTCCTGCAGGGCGTAGCTGGAGGAAGATGAGCAAGAAACCTACCCTAGAGTAAAAGGGTGAACCCAAACAAATAAAGGGAGTCAACCTTGCTAGAAGGGACCTGCTTTAAAAAGGGTTGCCAATCTCGCATAAAATGATGCCAACCCGTACCCAATAACCACTCATGGCAGAATACCCCCTTAATAGAGGCACAATGCAGTCGGCGCCCTTAGGTGAATTCGTTGGAGAATCCCCACATCCCCAAGATATTGTAGCATAGACCCTTCAAGCGGGCAGTCGCCTCACCTTAGGTCGGGAAGGTGGGAGGGGGACGACCCATTCTCGCTGCCTAATTTTTTTTGTGTGTGCATGGGATATATCTCTGCCTAACTAACCAACCTATGAGGTGAAATTCGGCCCTTGCTAAAGCCTTTCGTATACACACATAAGTCCGATGCACCTGCCCGCCCTAGCACGCGAAATCTAATGAGATGTCGCAGAGAATAGGGAATGGTTTGCTACGAAAGCGTCACTACTCGACGAAAGACCATTCCGATGTTCCCACCACTTTTATGGCTGGAAGGATCAAGATTCCTTCCCTCCAACTGACTCGGGCTAACAGGCCGCCCATCGTTAGCTCCAAAACCACTTCCTGTTTTTCGAAAGGCCACTTTCGCCACATCAGGCCGAGAAAGTATTCGATCGACTGTGATTTAAAGGATTTTTATTTCAGAAAGCTCTCGAAGAAAGAGTCGAGCTTGCTTTTAGTAGATGGTCCTTCCTTTTTTATTTAGGATAAATAAAGAAGAATACCTCACACTATTCTTTTTGTTCCCGGTTAAACCCTCCATCCTTTCGACACTTGCACCATTTTAAATGCACAACTGTTGCCCTGCTGTTGCACCCAACTACATGTAATGCACCTTCCGGTACTAATGGGACCAACGTAATGCACCCATGTCCAATCTGATCATTTGACCAACCTACCCAACACAATGGAAGGGAATTGGAATGCCTTCCGGTACTGATAATGAAACTACATTGATTGATTGGGTGGTTAATAATAAGTCAATCAAACCGGTACTATAATTTAAGTAAGTTGGGTATTTAAGTAAGTTAGGTATTGATACGGCCCCTTTGCCTGACACCTTCTCTCACTATTAATAGTTCCCAGATCGACGTCCAACCACGCTATTATACACATCTCGAAAACAAGTGGGGCACGGCTCATTCATGAGATGGCTATTGACGAGGGTGGTTGAATTGAATTACTGGGATTAACCATGAGGAGATGGAGTTGAGAAGAAAACCTTTCTACTTGAGAAATCGACCTTTTATTCATAGAATGGTAAATAATTCCATTATAGTGGATTAGTGTCCAAGAATTGGAGGGTGAGCAACTAGTGGAAGGGAGAAAAACAATTGATCCTTATATTCTCTTTTACATAAGAATGAACTCTTTTGTTCAATCTATTACGATAACACACTTACTTATTGATAGATATTCATGGAAGAATCTCTCGGCAAGCGCTATTTTCTAACACAATGTAGGTCTCATAGTAATACACATCGATGTTCCGTTTGATATCGCTGCAGTGGGCAGATGTTCTTGTATCACCTACTTTCTTATAGATTTACGCGAGGCCTTTTACATGGCCTTTGTATGGAAGCGAGGAAGAGGGTTGAACGAGCAAGGCTTCATTCCTCTTTCTCACACTCTTCGGTATTATATGTGAGTAAAAGATGCTCGCTATTATATAATAGTGGGTGGTCTTTACAGTTGAATGGAAGAGGTTAGGCAGGTGAGATACTATATATATATTCTTCTTTCCATAAGCAACTCAGGATGCGAGGAATGAATGGTTTGGGGAACCAACAAGTACCCACTCTCTTCCGTTATTGGTCTTTGCATGCATATATTGAAAATCTAGTGACTCATACTTTTCATGTTCAAGACTGTCCGATTCTATGCATATGCATCGAAAGGAATATATTTAGATGATAAGGTGAGCTTGGTTGCTAAAGCTAGATATCGTTTAACAAGGCCCTATAATTACTCCTTCACATATTTTACGATAACCGACACTACACATTTTGGTCGCTATTATACACATATATAACCGCCATACTAACCGCTAACTGGTACTCAACTTCGCTATTATACACATATATAACCACCATACGATAACCGACACTCAACTTCGCTTGACTAAACTATTCCATATTCTATTTCATTCATTTTGTCTACGATCTATAGCGATCCGAGGCTAGCCCACCTATTCTATATGGATAACTGGTCCAACCAACCCTTATTTGTCAGTCGACATCTCCTATCTATGCCCTATGCCTATCCATCTATTCGAGTTTATCCACCCACCTCGTACAACCTTACCCTTACTCACCCAACCTTATAAAAGAAGGCATTCATTCTTTATGAGCCGCAACTCAAAACATATTCTAAAAGTGATATCGAAATGAAAAAACTTTTCTAGTACAGAGTGTAGAGTGTTCGGTTCTGTGAGTTTCGATTGAAAAATGACTGATGAGGGACGTTATAAACCCGCCTCCTTTATATCGATTGTTTGCTAACTGTCTCTCCCTTCTATATCTATAGGCAAGAAGAATGTCCAACCCACCAATTATCTCATGTACCTATTGATATTCATCCTTCCCATCTCGAAAGCAGATGCCCTTAGCCAGTCTTTCCCTGTGCCAGGAGAATGTGTCATGAGCCGATCATATCCTTATTTTGTTTGGAGATGGTGAAAAAATAATTCTTTCAATGTCCCTTGCTTTCCGAATGAGGGACTTCCCATGACTTATGTAACAAAGTATTCTACTAATGCCTATTCTTGAGGGGCTAAAAAGAGTAGTGGAATAAAAGGATATATCTGTTTTAGTAGCACGCTACCTCTCCCTATAGTAAAGTCGAGGAATGAATTAGCACTTGCCTTATGACTTGCCTGACTCCAAGGTGAGGTTCTCTGACTTGCCTTACTCTTACTCACGTACTCTGACTGACTTACTCTTACTTACTCTAGTTCTTGCCTTATGACTTTCCTAATTCCAAAGAAAGAATCCCTCACAAATTTTAAAGGATACCTCACAAATAAGGGAGTCATTATCAACCCTTTATATTCCTCCTGTCAAACATCGATCATGCAGTCGTGATCAGACTTACCTCATCGATCATGGAGTCCTGATCCATTATATATGAGCATACGCGTGGGATTTTATGAGTCATTTTATCACAAATTAAGGAAATATGTTGGTCTTAGGTCATTTTCGGAAATCCTATCATAAACCATTCGAAATCCTTCGAAATACTGCTTGACAAACAAATGAGTCATTCAAAATTCAGACTTTCCCATAAAGAAGTAACCATCCATACTGACTTGCCAATCAATGAGTCATGATCAAGGCTGACTTCCCCATTAAGGAGTCATTTCTTAGATCAGTCACTACCATCGATGAAGTTAAGGCCGTATACTAAGTGAATCTGGATAAGTGTGGATAACCAAGGGGTCGATGGCTATATCTCTCCAAAGGGAAGTCTATAGTCGCAGGTTTAGTTGTAGGCTAAGTGGCTAGATAAGAGAAAAAAAGATGGGCAGATGGGCTAGGTGGGTGAGGCCAAATCACAAAGAACATAAAGTTGGGCTAAAAGAAGATGGAACCAGCCATAATGAAGAGTGCGGTTCCGCTCCTATCTCTCGGCTGGCTCTCTAAGCCCCCAAACTGAGATATATAGGGCCCCGATAGCATATCCAGTACCAGAGACAACATCAGAGCACCTAGTTTACCTTAATCCCAGTCAAAAAACAAGCTTATTCACCAGCATAAGAACCATCTTGCCCAGCATCAGTGTAGATCAAATCTCCACTGAGACCTTCCATTTCTAGCTTCCCTTTGCCCAGTCCCATACTCATCAGTAGTAGATCCAAGAGCAGTTTACCCATACCCATAAGCATTAGAAGAAAGGGTGGCATAGGCCATTGATAGAGAAGATCGAGACCCAGAGCCAGTTGATTCATAAACAACACCACTAAAAGCAGTTCCTGACCCAGCAGCTAAGGTGGTTTATTATCCAACAACAGTCGTCGGCCCAGACCTAGCAACTATTCGAGATCGAAATCATGATAGAGATTAAGACCTTACATGACAAGACCCTACATGACCAAATCCAGTCCCAGTTATTTATGTTTCTTATCGAGTCGTATATCCTATTACATAGCTAGCAGTAGCACCCACCACCACTATAGAATCATCAACATAAGAGGCAAAAGTAGTAGCAGTTGGCTCATTTCCAGTCCCACCAGCAGCACTAGCAGCACTAGCATCATTAGCACCACCAGCAACAACACTAGCAACAGAGTCAGTTGAAGAAGCACTATTTCCAGATCTTCCAGCACCAGTTGTTTCACCCATAGGAGAAATAGAGATATAGGCAGAAGTAGATACAATTTACTTTGCATAAGTTTCACCCGTTGGTTCACCAATTTCAGACCCATCAGAGATGGTAGAGGCGAGAAAGGCAACGGAGAAAAAGGCAGTTTATACGGTGGTAGCTGCACACAAAGAACCAGTAAGGGCATAGGTAGAGTCAAAAGCATAATAGGCAAGTACTTTCACTCTTGGGCTGGGACCTTTATTCTATTATATACGTATATGGTATCTTTTCCTAAGCTCCCTTCCTCTGCTATTTAAGATCTAGTCCTATAGCCCGTTGATCTGGGACCAACATTTTCCAGTTAACCACCACCATAAACATTCGAGCAAGTTACCAATATATATCTTTCTAGTTTCTCTTTATTATATCTAAAGACTTGACCTTATCTCTGTAAAGGCTTTGCTTATTAAGTAGGCTTTCGTCAAGAGACGAAATCTACCTGGCTGTTGTTTGCATGATAATGCCTTGTGATTTGCAGAAATTTGCAAATTCTCTGGAGTTGTATTCTCCTCCTCCATATGACCTGAGTGCTTTGATATATTTTCCACTCTGTTTTTCATCTTCTGCCTTGAATTCTTTGAATTTTGCAAAAGTTTCAGACTTGTTTCTGAGAAAATAGATCCATATTTTTCTGCTGAAATCATCAATAAACGTTAGAAAAAAAAGCTGTCACCTATGGACTCTGTTTGCATTGGTCCACATAGGTCAGTGTGAACAAGTTCAAGATGTTGTTTGGCTTGATTGGAAGACTATGGAAAAATAGTTCTCTTATGTTTTCCAAGTATGCAAGACTCACATGGGGGAGTTTGCTCTTTAAATATAGGAAGACCTTTGACCATGGAGTTCTTCTGAAGAAGACTTAGACTCTGAAATGGTAGATTTCCAAATCTTGTATGCCAAACCATTGTTTCATTCAGGGTAGATGCACTCTGTGCATATGGTTGAATCAGATTTGCAGTTCTGAGGGTAAGGGGAAACATCATATTCAGATTCATATGGATTTCATAAATCAATTTTCTGCTTGGGATTTTGTCATATATCTTGCAAGATGCTCCCTCAAAAAGTACCTTATAGCCATGTTCAATGATCTATCCTACACTTAGCAAATTATGTTTCAGATCTGGAACATGATAGACATTGTTTATGTCTTTCTTTACATTCTGTTTAGTAAGAATAGGAACAATTCCTTTTCCTTGAACTTTGACTAAGTAATCATTTCCACGTGTAATATCAGATGAGATTGAAGAATCAATACATGCAAGTAAATCTTTTTTACCTGTCATGTGATTGCTGCATCCAATGTCCAACAACCAGAGATCTTTAGGTTGTTCTTCAGTCTTGCGGCACGAAAGAAACATACTTGCTGAGTTTTCTCCCGTGTGATTTGACACATGTGTTCTGCCTGAGAGATGATCTACTTGCTTCTTCCTGCATTCAGATTCATAGTGCCCATACTTTTTGCAGTAATAGCATTGTATGCTTGATTTCTCATTTGATCTTCTCCCTCTGCCTCTTTGAGGCTAGAAATTCTGATGTTGATTTTGTTGTTGCTGTCTTTGACCTTGGAAATTTTGATTCAGATACTGTTGTCTATTACCTCTACTGGAGTGAGGGTTACTTTGATTACTCCCTCTTCCTTGGTGACCTCTGCTTCCTCCTCTGCCTCTCCCTCTGCTGAAGGATAATTGAGTTTTGAAAGCATTGGAGATTGACTCATCTGTGAGATGCAGTCTAGTCTCATGTGTCACCAGAGAACCAATTAATTCATCTGTTGAAAAACTTGACAGATCCTTGGATTCAAGGATTTCTGTTACAACCATTTCGAATTTCTTTGGTAAAATTCTGAGGATTTTCTCAACAATGCATTGATCAGTGATGGTTTCACCAGTCAGTCTGATCTGGTTCACGATGCCCATGACTCTGGTCATGAACTGATCCACATTTTCAGAATCTGTCATCCTTAGAGTCTCAAATTGGGTTCTCAAGGTCTTCATTTTAACTATTTTGACCCTGTCATTTCCTTGGTAGGAAGTTTTAAGGATGTCCCAGGCCTGTTTTGAAGTACCAACGCTTGTGATTTTTGAAAAAATCGAGTCATCCACAGAATTTTGAATCCAAAATTTAGCTTTATTTTCTCTGTTTCTTTGCATTGCTTGAGCAATTTTCTGCTGATTAGTCATGGCGGACAGGTCTATTGGATCTGGTTCCACATATCCATGATCCACTGGATCCCAACACTCTTGTGCTTGCAAGAAGGATCTCATCCGAAGAGACCAGAACTCATAGTTCTTTCTAAGAAGAATCAGACCCTGAGTTGGTCCTAAATTGCTAGATGTCGCCATCTTTTAAAGAATTCAGCAAAACAGAAAAAAAATTCTTACTTACCTGTCTCCTGCCTGTAATTTGCAGTGACTTCGGAACTCTGCGATTCAAAATTTCGCGAGTTTTGGTTTCGCGACTCAAACGCGCGACCTTTTGGTCTCTAGACTTCCGAAAAGCCGATTGCCGATGTCCTTTTTTCATGTTGTCGGGACTTCAAATGCCAAAATGTCCCTATTGGACAATCAACGGTCTAGATCTGATGATGATCTGACGATTCAGATCCTATCAGGATTTCACGAATCGGTATTTCGCGACTCGTGATTCCTCGTCACGTTGCGCTTCCAAAACGGGAAGTCCGAATTGCCGATTTTGCCAAAATTGCTTTTTCGGAAAATTTTCCGAGATCCTGGATTGATGCCACGCGTCCCCAAAAGATGGATGGTCCTCATCGTTTCACTATTTCGTGACTTGCAACTCCAAATCCTCTGTCAACTTGAAACCCCGGTAGCCGAGATGCCGACGATTTCCTCGATCTCCGCCATGTGTTCGAATGAATGGACGATTGTGATCTTTTTAGGATTTCGGGACTTTTTTCGTGGAGTGTCATGACCTTTCATCAACAAGACCTTCGATATCCTGAACTCCGAAATGACGAAATGATGGCACTTGGATCTGCTGCCACCTGTCCTCTGAGATGGACGACTTTCAAACCTTTCGGGATTTCGCGATTTGCGATGTCGGGATTTCGCGTATCGGAGTTTTGGAGAGCAGTCTCCTTCGCTTGTCCAACTTCCGATCCCCGATTTTTCGATTGGATCAGATCGACTGCTCACGATCTATCTTAATCCAATGGTCCAGAATAACTTGTGATTTCGCAATTCACGAATTCTCACGGCTGTCTTCTGATCTTTACACCTTGCGAGTCAGCGAAATGCCGAGATCTCGCCACATGTCTCTTGATGGACGGACCAGATGATTTCGTGACTTCACAAGTCGAATTTCTCCTTGGCGTTCCAGAGGACTAAACCTCGTGCACTTTCTCGCTAATCCAACGACTGTCGATTCTCTGCGCAAGATCTAATGGCTGAAATTCTTTTTCCTTTTCCGCGCTCTCTTCGTCCCTTCTGAACTGGATTTCTTCCTCGGATCTGTTCGCAGGACAAATATTATGGCCGCGACGGTTTTTCTTTGAACCTGAGATGCGTTCTTTACTGCATTTGCAAGTATTTTCTTCTGCGGAAGAAAAATTCGTGAATCTTTGAAAGATTTGAAAGAATTTCACGAGTTCTTTGTTCTCTGGTGCAATCTTTGACAAATTTGAGCGATTTCCGAGATGCTTTAAACCCTTCTTCTTTCTGCAACTATCTTTCATGAATTTGACCAAATGCTTTGAATTCTTCAAGAGTTCCCGCCTCCTGCAACTCTTCTTCGTGAATCTTTGATGATTCTTTGAAAATTGAACAAGAATCTTTACTATTTCTTCTTTCTCAGTCCTTGCTTCCTTCTCGTGTTTCTGCTCCTTGAAACTTTCAAGCGTAGTACGCTCTGTGACCTCGCGTGAGATTCTTACGCTGATCTTTTGAGCGTATGACGGTCTGCTTCCTCATGGAAGTTTCCTGCGAGGATCTTTCGAGAGTATGACGGACAACTCTCCAAGCCTTGTGAAAAGTCTATGTCGAATGCTCTCTAGATCTGTGTAAGATCTACGCTATTAGAGGATTGTGTTGCTCTCCAGCCTGTGTGAAGAGGCGTACTGCTGAAGCTCTGATACCATGATAAATTATGAAGCAAGAAATGAAGAGAGAAAGAATAGAACAAAAAACGGTATATTGGAATATATGAAGAAGATATGAAGAAGTTCTGAAGTAGTAAGTACTATGCAAAGGGAAATAACTGAGCTAAACAGGCTCAAGCAAAACAAGAATAGAAAGTACAGCTGGCCAGGACATCTGGAAGTGTACAGTCAGCCTGTTGAGGTTACATTATATTTAACAAGAAACCCCCCCCAGAATAATCTAATTAAGTACTCTTGCTTACCTATCTTGTTGGGGAAAGGCCCCAGAATAATGCTCTTGCTTACCCATCTTTCTTGTCTAGGCGGTCTTATGCCTATCTAGTGGGGTGGGGTCAGAACCTTACCTTCGCTATCTCAGGCTTTGACCCTTTTGAGAAAGCAATAGTCCCTACAAATATAGGGGAAGTGCGAATATTCTCATTTTCTGCTCCGTAGTTTCATTGTTGGTTGGGTATAAATTAGAATCAGATTTGAGGATTTTTAGATGCTTGACCAACGAGAGAGGGAAGCAAATAGGCTATAATGAAAGTAGGCACCAAGAAAGTGTTTGAATGGCCGACTCTTCCTTGACGAAGTATTCCATAATGAGATATATGAGTCATTACTAAAAAGCATATAGTCAATTCCATATTCTCTTGAAAGTATTTCTTCGGTGTTGTGTTCATTTATCTCTAGTTACAGACATGATACTTAATATTTCCCCTACGGGGAATCTCGTACGTATAACATCAAGTGGGGGTCATTCGAGTGGGCATACACTTATATGGAGATAGAGTTTCCCCCAAAAAAACTTCACCTTTCTGTTCTGTAAGGACCTTACTTTTCTTCCAAAGAAAGACCCGACCTTTCTTTTGGCCTTTAAGGATTACAAGGTTTGATGCCCGGTAGCCCGTCTAGGGTCTTAAACGACGTTTTTAGTTCCCAATTCAGGACCTTACTTTCCTGTCATGACCTTACCTTAAGCCTTGGTGAAGTTGGAATATCTCCTTGGCTTCCAGAGAAAAGAAAGGCCTTCTTGTTCTTGTAGAAATTACCCCTTCAGGGCTATCATGGTTTCTTCAGGGCTGTATAGGTGCACTGAAAGCCTGCCATAATCGATTAAGAGGCCATTATAGTATAGGCCCTTCCATCGCCTTCTCGGGGGGTCATGCTGTTATGACGTAACGAAACTTTGATAAGCCCTGTGTCCCAACCAGCCAAAGAGCATACCAATGAAACCCTAAGCGACGTGACGTAATAACCCCTTTGAAACCCTTTACAAAGTGACCAGGAGTTAAGAGTGACCGAGAGTTAGTTAAGGTTACCTTCAGGCCTAGTTACCTACCGAAGGGTACACTGGATTTCTGAAATTGACTTGTCGGAGAGGAGCAGAGCGGACCACTGCTCGGGGAGCAGATCATTGTCGGGGCAAGAACCATAGCTCATATATAATGGTGATTTATATATGGTACTTAACCTGGTTACTAGCTAGTTGTAAGCTAGCTAACACCTGCACTCAATAACTATAGCATACAATTGATTACTGCCCGGAAAACCCCCGTTCCAATGAAACACCTCAGGGGATCGTGACTTAACGAAACACCTTTTAGTTCTCAAGAGTTAAATCCTAGTTACCAGAAGTTAAGACCTAACGAAGCACCCTTTCCTTTACGAAGTGACCATGAATGAGGGCCTAGTTATCGAAGTGACCGAGAGTTTGGACGAGAATCAATCCCAATGGTTGGGAGGGATTATCCAATGCCCAGTTACCATAGCCTTCACTCCCCACTATTTCTAGCCCTATAAGGAAAGAGCGGGCTACTCTTTTTAGCTCCAGATGGAGTGGGACAAAACCCTTGTGAACCCTTTCCTCCGTAACGAAACACTTCACCTGCGTAACAAAACAATTCACCATCTAGCCCCTTGTCCCCAAGCCGAGTGAGTTTCCAACCAAAGTGGAGGGCTACCAGAGTTCAGGCTTAGAGAGTGAAAGAGTGATCCAAAAGAGTGAAAGCCCTTCTATTCTCTTTCCTGTGACAAAACGTCTCTGATCTGTCCTGTAACGAATAACCATTTAGATTGAACACGATCTTTGGTTTAGATATATATAGCCTTGGTTTCGTTTTGTTTGTTATATAGACTTCCAAGAACTCATTCTAAACCCTCCCTTTGTTTGGTAACAATATATGCCGCTTATAGCTTTCAGATTTTCGCTCATGTATTCCCTCCCTTTGGTTGGTAACAATATATGCCGCTTATAGCTTTAAGATTTTAGCTCATGTATGCCCTCTCTTTCTCTTTGTTTGACCACTTATTTTTTCCTTATCCCTCTCTTCTTCATTCAACCACTTATTTTGATGAACCCTAACATTCGTTCAGTCAAAGTCAATCCCTTCCTTTGGTTGGTAAACCCAGCCATCGTAGAGGAACAAGCACAAGAACTATCTAGCGAGGTAGGTATGCTTCCAAGCCCAATGCTTGGGAGGTTGATCAACTCAATAGCAGGACGAGGTCTGTGTCCAAGCATATTCCTTCCAGAACTATGTCTTGTAGGTTGACGAGCCCAATAAGCACGAGTTCTGGTTCAAAGAGAATAAGCCAAGGAACTTTCTTCTCTTAGTAGGTAGATACTTCCTTTGTAGGTTGAGTCGAGCTACAATAGAAATAATTATGTAGTACATTACGTATATAAGGCAGTAGCTACCAAGATGTATGCTATTAAGGAGCGGGAAACAAACTATTCTCGTACAGGTTGAAGTAGTTTGCTTATAAAGTGTAACCTAAATAGGGTACATAGATTTAAGGAGCTAGAACTTATACTTGGATGAGGTGGGACAGGCAAATCCCTTTATCTAACCCAAGTTTGGTCTACACTACATTATCTAAGCGAGCATGGCTCTTTAGCATCTCCGGGTGATTGGGAACATGCATTAGTAGAATAGAATATGTTACTTGGTCTAAAGGAGCCGACATCAATACAATATTGTACGAGCTCTTACTCTTAAGGAGCTGGCAACAACTGGAATAAATTGACAAAGAAGGGTTTGGGAACTCTCTTTTCCCGAGATCATTCATTAGTGGAAGGAGGTTCAGTAACTGCCTATCCGGTGAACCCTAATATATGAATGAGGTCCAGTGTACGAGGACACCCCTTTCTCATAATATCGATCCTTCCTTCTAGGGATCCCTGCCTTAGTATAACTCCTCCTCATAAACAGGGTCAGTAGGGCTACCAGCCTAAGGAGAACTACTACTTGTATAGGTCCTTGTTCTCGTAACCATAACCATTGAGGAAAGCATCAGAAAGGCAAAATCCTCAGTAAACCAAAGAAATAAAAATGCCCAAGAAGGTCCTTATGGGTAATAACGTTACCTGAGCTTCCTAAGGGGAGGAAAAAAGATTATTAATAATCAAAGTGCATCCTCGGCTTCTGTATAACTGTGCGAGGGTCTCTCATCTCAACCCGCACAACTAGGAAAGCTAGGCCAGGCACCAACCAGAGGAGATTACGTAGGGCTCCGACGAAGGTTAGTAAAGGCAGACTAAGAGAAAGTGTAAAATCTAGAAGTACACAAAATGAATTTCTATTAAAGAAAGCGTGAGAAGGTGCTTTCAAGCTACTACTGAAGTAAAGCCTGCTCCCCCAATGCCCCACGAACCCCCAACAATAGGAACCCACCTTTCCACACCCACTCCAAGACACTCAGAGTGCTTTAAACTGACTTTGTCATTCCTTCCATTGTTGCAAAGTCACTTCCTGCACGACTAACATGCACGAGAGTGTGAATGAAAGGCAGAGGAAATGATTATGACCGTCGTTGTCCTTTCTATTTCCTATCCCTTCCTTACCACCTATAATTGGCTTAGCTTTCCTTGTTTCATCAGGTTACTACTGGAGTCATTTCATTCCAGTAGTGAATGATTGGGCACTTCATTCAATGTTGGGCAGGTTCCAGCCAGCTGGATGGAGCAAGGGAAATTGATTGGTTTATTCCCAGTTGGTTGATTCAGTCTGGAGTTAATACATAGTAGATCCTATTAAAGTAAGAACCTATCTAATTTGCTTTGCATGAGAAAATATCATTCTAGATAGAAGCACCGGAGATAGAACATCATTCAGAAGCGAAGCACCAATCATACATAATATTAATAGGGTTTAGTACTCGAATTCATTATTAATCGAGAAGCAAGGCACGAGGATCGATCACTCATTCATTGGTCCAATTATTCATATGGATGATAACCAATCAATGTTGATTGGGTGTTGGTATGGAATAATGGAATTAATGTATTTATGCCCTTATTATATACGTAATTACGTATAATAAAGTAACTAGAGAGATAATAACTACCATCGTCTTTAGACGAGGGCCGCCATCAACGTGATGCCCCGGAAGAGGAACGCAGGTAGTCACTCGACCGATAGGGTGGGCTGCCATCAACATAGGCAGATAGTCGCTCGATCGATAGAGAAGGGAGAGGAATAACTCCTTCGGGTATTTTTCATGAATATAAGACAGATCTCTTTTAAGTTAAGTAATTGTTATCACTGAAATTTCGTCTGCACGTGGTTACAAGAACTCAACATCGTCAAACAGTGACGAAGTCATCCATGGACCTGAATTAACACCAAAGCATTCATAAAAGGGTAAAAAACTATACAAAGTAGTGAAAATTTGAAGAGCGCTATGAAGACACTGGGTGCGCGCGCACATGCGCGGAACATAAACGCACAAATCATGCACATGCGCACGATGCACGACTGTTATCGCAAAAAGCCATGCACCTGCTAAACGATGCATTTATGAGAGTGGTCGGCCTCCCACCCACTTATGGTTCATCTCCCAAGCTGATTTGACCCTCAAATCTGGACTGGATTCGACTGGATGGCTGGTCAAAGACCTAGAAATGCCCTAATTAGCCTCTTTTCACACTACAAACTAGTTGAACAATAGCTTGAATGAATGCTATAAAAAGGCCATGGATGCACTTCATTTTTCAAGGAATTCAAAGTAATGTTATGCTGCCTCTATTCTCTTGAGGACTCCATCCTTGTCAAGAGCATATTTGCACCATTTCATTAGGCAATCCATCTCACCCATTGAGTGGATTTGTAAAGATTTCTTTCATCATTTTCCATTTTTCTTTGTTGTAAGAAGAGCTAGCTAGTGGGGGTCCAAGAGCCATCCCTTAGAGGAAGAAGGGACTCATAGTCCCCTTTCTTCTTGGTGTATTGTTCCATTAATAGATCAAACTCAACATTGGTGACATGGGTCTTATGGTTCTTTTTGTTTCTATGTCCCTATGCTTATGAATTTAGTTGTTATTGCATTTCTTAGTTTAATTCTTAATTGTGGTTTTTTATTTCTTTCCCTAACTCTTTTCCTTACAGCTGTCCTGCTCAGCAGACCCAAATGAGCTTGCAAGCACCTCTATGTTGCTCACTAAGGTGATGAAAGAGGCGCAACAAATTGACGACTCTACTGGGGAAAGGTATCAATTTCCTACCCCATTTGGGTTTTTCTTTCTCTTCTTTTAGTTTGTTTAACTTGCAGGTACACTAACCGATCTAGGCCGACATGCCAACCAGCCAATTCCAAGTTGAATTGAGAGAAATCCATTCGGATTTTTCATTCTCGCTCGTGTGTCATATATGCGTGGGTTTTTAGGCCCATAGACACGCATCATGCACACATGCGCCTGATTCACAACTCTATTATGCGCACGTGCGCCTGTTGACTTTTCTCTGTTCACGCACATGCGCTCTGTGTGCCTCTGTCTCCACTGAGACCCGCACACATGTGCAAAAATTCACATTGTAAAGTTGTTGAGATGTGGGGAAGGCCATTTGTCTTCTTAAAAATGATTTCAATCATGTTTTAAAGATGCACCACTCTTAGTCCCCTCATCATATAAAGGGGTTAGTCAAAAACACATAGGCACTTAGGAGGATAAAATCAATTTCCCTTCTTTGCTTTTTGCCACATGGATGGCTTGTTTTGACTCACAAGATAAGTTGGAAATCATTTTTAATCACATTTAACTTGCATTGGGACTAGAAGTTGAATAACAATCGCTTAGTATGCTCTTTTCTTGCGCCTCCAAGCGATCTTGAGAATCAGAAAAAGATTGTGAAATGATTTCATCTCCCTTAAGAACATTAAAACCTTTAGGAGAGGACAACAACCCTTCTTGGGACTCCTCTTAGTTTACTTTTTCAAGCACATCTTAATATTGTAACGAGCCCATACATTCCCACATGCTACAAAGATAGGATAGTGTTTGAATTTTGCTTTCTTAGATCAAATCACTAGGGAAGTTTAAAGGTTTTGTAACAGGCCCATACATGCCCACATGATCAATCTAGGATAGTTTCAAAGATTTTTTAGATTACATCACAATAGGGAGTTAAAGGGATAGTAACTGACCCACATGTCCACATGCTAGCTTCCTAGGGACTTTTGAATTATGCAAGGTTGTACCAAAGACACTTAGTTAATTAGGTAATCAAACACTTGTAAGGACCAAGCGAAGTCCACATGCAACAAGGTGACATCTAATTCACTAAAAATTGGCACACTTTCACCCACACACAAAAGTCACTTATCACTCACATAACTTCTTCTTGAAACATGGAGGTCAAAGTAAGTTTCCTCCAAATGGATTCCGAAAATACCCACCCTTTCCTTGATGAAACTATCCACTCCCATTTTAATCAACGAGGTTGGTTTGCACCCCCAACCTCCCAAAACAACTACATCTAAAAAATATTTCTAAAAACTCACTAAGTTTTCCTCCACAGGAGGTGCCAAAAGAAATTTTTTAGTCTAGGTAGGATCTTGGGGATAGGCATCCAAATAACTCCCTGTTATCTGGTTCTCATATCATCAAAACCATAGAAGTTTTCAAATAGGGAACTGAAAATCCTCCAAGTCAAGTGTTCCTAATACCATAAGGTAGGGAGATACCCATGAAGGGTTGAAGGTTGAGGTCCGGTTGTTCTGTGCGTCTCCCCTTGAGGCACCCACCTCTTGGACGAGATCCAACCCATGACCCATTTCTTAGGCCGAAAATCTAAATGCCGCACTTTGACCAAGGTACCTCGTGAACAATTTTAGGACATCTACCCAGGTGGCAATTGTGGGATGCAGTTGCACCTTGATGGGATTTTGTGTGGCTATTGGGAAATATCACCAACTCTTTTGGGATATGCCCCCTTTACCCCTCATTATAACCAATTATTTCATCCTTCACTAGTTTCTCTTCGAGTGACTTCAGATCCCACTGTTGAGTACTATTGGAAGGTCCAGTGCTATTTGAGAGGAAGGATGTTACATCTTCTAGGACACGAGCATTTTTTTTCTTTTGATTTCCCACGTGGAAAAAACCCACTTACCCACATATATATGCTTCTTTTTCAGAAAACATTTTTTATGATACACTTTTGATTACAGTTTGATTGGGATATATATATTGTGTAACACTCAACGCAAAGGCTCTTGTTTCTATATTATTCTCACCACTCTTTGCACACATTCATGCAGCTAGTCGGACATCATAGGGGAACCACAGAACCCCCTTCGTTCACGACACTTGTATAGGGGAACCACAGAACCCCCATCGTTCACGACACTTGTTAAACCTCCCTCCTATCTTAGGGGGAGTGTCTAGTCTTTCCCACTCATCGAAACCTCATTCACACACTCCTGTGAGTGCTATTGTTTTAGGATCAACTTTACTTGGTTCTACATTACTTGGGTCCACTTCCCAAGGTCATCCATTCACTCACTCTCCTTTACATGGAAGCGGGGGACCAACTTCCTCTCAAGGAGGAAGCACCAACCCACCTAGCCCCCCTCAAGGGTCAGGTTCACAACACACTCACACCATGGATAGAGCTAATCCTCCCCCCCACTACATATGCCATATTTGGCCTCTCTCAACATACCAGATCTCAACAAACTCACCAATGATCCTATATTGCATGACCCCACATGGCCTGCAATGCCCACCAAACTACCTTTGGACATACCAAAGTTTGAAGGAAAGGGAGGCGATGACCCTGCCAACCATGTCATGACCTTTCACCTATGGTGCTCCTCCAATAGCATTATGGATGATTCCATCAGACTGCGATTATTTCAATGCACACTCACTAGCCCATCGACCAAATGGTATGTAGAAGAAAAATCAGGGTCCCACGCAACTTTTGAGTCATTGGCCAAAGCATTCTTGACCTTCTTCCAATTACCCATCTGCCACGACAATGGTTTATAACTACTTTCTAATTTCAAACAAACCTCAGCCACACATATCGCTGATCACATTCATGAGTGGATTAGGTGATGTAGTTTATGCAAAGAAGAAACCACCAATCAATAGTGTCTCGACTAGTTTCTTAGATCACTTGTCTCTCTCCTCGGTAAGGATGCAGCTTCCACCTTCCCTCAATCTGAAGAGGAAGCAATCAAAAAGGCCCAACAGTATGACCTCATCTATGAACAATCAGGGTATTTATACACTGTACTTCCTGATCTTCCAAAACCTGTGCCATTTGGCCAAGACAAACCTGGGATGTCTCACTCAGCAGCCAGACTGATTGGTACCACCACTCACCACGGTCCACAACCCCAACCAACACTGATGTATGGAACACCTCAATACCCGCCGACATACGGGGGCACTTCTTATTACCCCCCACCCCCTTATCAACAACCATACCCTGTTGCGATACCTCCATCCATCAGTGGACCAACGTCGACACCCCCCATACATCCACCTATTCAAACGAACTCTGGTACCCCCTCTACTTCAGCTTATAGTACTAGAAAAATCACTACGCCTTCCTATGTACCTTACAGATTGTTACCACCATAGAATCCATACTTCCCATTTCTTGGTCCCCCACAACCCATGGCTCCTCCACATCCTCATGCGGGGGTGAATTTTGTTCAACCTTTTTCCATTCAGCAATACCAAAATTTCAAAAAGTTGAATATGGCCAATCCAAGCCATCCGTCGAACAATGCCAAAAAGAAAGGACAGAACAAGAATAACAACAACCAGGTCAAGGCGAGAATCAACCCCAACAACACCAATCTACTGGGGGAAACCAGAACTAGGGGCATCAAAACCCCTAGGGGGGCAATAATAATAAGCGCCAAGGGAGAAATAACAATAATGTTAAAACCAACTTCCCTTGTGCCCTTTGTGGTGAGTTCGTCCATTACACTCATCATTGCCCCCAAATCGCTGATTTCAAACAGTTGAAATACTCTGGTAGTATTCCCCATCCTCCAGCACCACCTGTCCCTCAGCAGGCACCACAAGAATACGTGCAACAACCCCCTCCTGTTGTGCTACAAAATCCTATTCCACATCAAGGTTTGATAAACACCCAACAGGAAACACAACACCCCCCACCTCAGGTGGGACAATACCTCAACCCCAACAATCCAACAGATCGCACAATTCTCCTCACTAGTGAGGAAGAAATCCTTCTGCAAACACGTAATCATCAGTATCATGCACCCACTGAGTATCCTCCCATCCCTCCAGAGACAAACCCTACACCGAAGGGATCCCCGTTGGTGATCCCTCGCCCTACCGCCGAGCCACCTCTTCGCATCCCTCACATCCCATTGCGCAAGGATGTCCACAACCCATAGGCTAGGGCAGCTCATAACTATAGTTCGGTAGATGACTTAGCACAATCCCCGGCTGCCATGTTAGTTTTGGAGGTCCTCCAGAATTTTCCTACTCAGCCGAAATCATTACTTTCCGCCTTGGGGGCAGTTGACCCCGCAGATATCCGACTCATTACCTTTGATCTTGACATCGGAGAACCTTGTCTTCCCACCTTGATCGCTTTTCAAATACCATTAAAAATACGGAACATCACAGTTCATCGATGTATCATCGATGAAGGTGCATCTACATGCATTATGTCCAAAACAATATGGCAGAAGCTTGGTTCCCCCGAACTCATTCCCTCTGCCATCACCTTACGATCTTATGACGGACGACCATCCTCTCCTAAAGGGCTCTTCCAAAATATCCTCGTCGAACTCGAGGGCAAGACGATTCTCATCGATATCGAAGTTATCGATGCGCCACTTGATTATAATATCCTGTTCGGTCGTAGCTACATGTACGCTATGAAGGCAGTGGCATATTTCATCTTTCGGACAATGATGTTCCCTCACAATGGGAAGATCGTTACCATTGACCAAGTCTCACATTATGAACCTAATCCATCTGCCAACATCAATAACATTATTCCTCTCATTCACACAAGCCACGACGCATATCCACTAGTCAATATGGGTCCTGGGATTTTCAAAGATCCATCCTTGTTAGGAACTTACCATGGAGCACCACCACTCCTTCATCCTTCCAATCAAGTATGCGTCGTATCATCTAACGAAACTCACACAAAGGACTTACTCCTACCAAGGCTTCTATCGTATTTGACGTCCCACTCGTCGCAGAACCCCCCCTCCATAACCTCCNATGGAGCACCACCACTCCTTCATCCTTCCAATCAAGTATGCGTCGTATCATCTAACGAAACTCACACAAAGGACTTACTCCTACCAAGGCTTCTATCGTATTTGACGTCCCACTCGTCGCAGAACCCCCCCTCCATAACCTCCTGGACACTCATCGACCCCACCAATCCACGATTCCACCTCTCCCCAAGGACATATCCCAGTTTGGGAGACAGTTCCCCAAGCCATCACCCAAATTCCCTTCTTTTACCCTCCACCAGGCATCAAAGATTTTCAGGTAGCCGCAACGCTCACACTACCTAATATGGTGTTAGCAATCCCATTTTGGTATTTACACCCCCCAGAGATGGTCCCTCGACCATCCCTTCCCCCCAAAAAAGAAGGAATCCGCGTGATGATTCCCATACTTACTCCCACCACACCCCCACTCACTAACCCACCTTCCACAGCTGGGGGCAGGTGAAAGAAGAAGGAGCCCACAACTCCACTTCCTCCATGCATCCCACCACCTTGTGCACTATGTGAGAAAGAGGGACACCAAACCAACAACTACCCATATCTACCCGAGTTACGAAATCTAATCCCACTCAATCACACTCCCCCAACACTCGCCACTATGACCAGTCCTACCACTACCACCCCCCCTTCCAGTAATAAAGGGTTGCAGACCAAATTCTCTTGTGCTATATGTTCAGAATATGACCATTATACCTACCATTGCCGAGCACTGCCACGCTTTTGGCAGACATTAGCCGTAGTATGCCAGAGCTTCTAGAGCAACCCTAGTCCTGCTACATCCTCCTCCACCAATATCATTGACATCCGATATGTCACCACTTCAGTCAATGAACGTATGAGACACCCTTACTCTCTCTGCGATTCATTAGCTCATTTTACATACCAATGTCCTATGATCCTTGAATACAGGCAATGCCAATTGACCCTGCTTCAATGACCCACATAGGCGATAATTGAAATTACCTCATCACTAGCGGATCTTCATGTCATTTCTCCCGAACCCGAGGCCCTTCCAAAACCTCCATGGTTCTTAGATGACTTATCTGAGGATTCACCCCCCAATCCCTCCAACTCTCCCGCTCATTCCCCTATGGACATTTTACACCCAACTACCACGGGTACCCCTCAATACTTCAATATATGGTTTATGTCGAGTGAACCCTCACCATCTCCTAACATTGTTCCCCTTGCTTCTTCACTAGGGGGCAACCACACAAACACCATCACCGATGTCACCCCTCATGAGCCCTTGTATTCCCGTCACTTCCAATGCGACGAAGAAATACTTGAAGAATTAAACCACCCAAACCTCCCCTGGGATGCGCTACACCACCGCGCACTCTTCTCTCCACAGGAATCCTCCATGCCTCCTAACCAAAACCCCATTTACGCGGTTGAAACCAAGGATTTTATCCCATTAGGGCCTATCGACTGGTTCAAAAACCCCATTCCCGCCCTTGATTCTTTTGAAGAAGGAAACATGGCCAACATTTCCCCAACCATTAAAATCGACATTTCCATTAAAAATGGCACCGTCGAGGAAATCACCATTGGATCTGCTTGCACTCCTCAGGAAATCACCGCTTATAAAGCCCTCTTCCAGGAATATAGGGATATTTTTGCCTGGTCATACACAGAAATGCCTGGCCTCGATCCCTCCATAGTCGAACATCGCATCGACACCTGGCCTGACATTACACCAATTCATAAAAAACAATGACCGCTACACCCATCCAAAGCCGCGGCCATCAAAGCCGAAATTGACAAATTACGTGCTGCCGGTTTCATTTACCCCATCGCCTATCCCTCATGGGTTTCCAACCTTGTACCCATTAACAAAAAACAGGGCACTATCCACGTTTGCACTGACTTTTGCGATCTCAATCATGCGTGTCCCAAAGATAACTTTCCAACACCTTTCATCGATCAAATTATCGATGACTGCACAGGCCACGAGGCTCTATCCTTTATGGACAGATTCTTTGGTTATAATCAAATTCAAATTCACCCCGCCGATCAATATAAAACCGCATTCACTACCCCGTGGGGTACTTTTTCATATTGTGTCATGCCTTTTGGCTTAAAGAATGCCGACGC
Organism: Picea sitchensis; assembly: GCA_010110895.2. Classification (NCBI taxonomy): domain Eukaryota; kingdom Viridiplantae; phylum Streptophyta; class Pinopsida; order Pinales; family Pinaceae; genus Picea; species Picea sitchensis. Next base: position 281,149 of record SNQJ01S0008175.1, read on the forward strand.
AACTTTCTAGTGGGCTATGACATACATCTTTCACGATCTGGCTTATATCATCCTCGCATACTTGGACGACCTCACAACTCGATCCAAGAAATGCACACAACATCTTGATGATTTACGAATCATCTTTCAATGGTGTCATCAGTACAACATCCGCTTGAATCCTCTCAAGTGCGTATTCTGTGTCACCACAGGGCTCCTCCTTGGCTTTATTGTTTCCCAAAGCGGTATTACCGTGGACCCCCTCAAAGTCCAAGCTATCACCGAAATTCCACCTCCCCAGAATTTACGACAACTTCAGAGTCTACAGGGAAAAGCTAACTTTCTTAGACGTTTTGTCCTAGACTACGCCATACGCGCACATGGTTTCCTTCGCTTACTACGTCACGACATCCCTTTTCACTGGGATGACCATGCCCAACAGTCATTTGATGATCTTAAAACTGCACTCTCGAATGCACCTTTAATTAGTGCACTTGACTACAATCGCGACTATATCCTCTACGTATCAGCATCAGCTGTATCAGTAGCAGGAGTTCTCGTCCAGCTAGGTGATGAAAATCATGAGCATGTCATTTATTACGTTAGTAAAAACTTCTCAGGACCACCCTTGAAGTATAAACATGAAGAGAAACTTTCTCTTGCAGTCATCCTCGCAGTCCATAAACTACGCCACTACATTCTGCTTCGCACAACAAAGGTCGTTGCAGATTCCAACCCTATGCAGTACTTGCTCAGTCGTCGGCAAGTTAACGAAAAATTTGCTCGATGGATCATTATCCTTTAGGAGTACGACCTCGAGTTCTCAACACCTAAGAGTAAGAAGGCCCTTGTTCTCACCAAACTTATCATAGCCCTCCCCTCTGACACCACCAGTACCCCCGTTAACACTGACTTTCCCGACAAACATCTCTTTTACATCACTTCGGATGACCCTTGGTACGACAACCTCCTTGTCTACCTCTGAACTCAAAAGTTCGGTAACCACCTTTCACGAGATGATCGTCATCGTATTCGACATCAGGCCCCCCGCTACCTCCTCATCAGAGACATCCTATACTGATGGGGAGTCGACACCATTCTTCGACGATGCTTGACTATTGATGAGGCCAATAGAGTTTTAAATGAATGCCACAGTGGCACATGTGGGGGCCATCTGTCGGGCATATCCACTGCTCAGAAGATTATCCGAGCCGGTTACTTTTGGCCTACCTTGTTTCACGATTGCATTCACGCCGTGAAACGATGTGAGTAATGTTAGCGCTACGCCAATAAATCCCGAGCTCCCCCCACTCTTCTTCATCCCGTCATCACTGTCGACCCTTTTTGTAAATGGGGCATCGACTTCATGACTTGTAATCCCCCCTCTAGCAATGGTCACAAATACATTGTTGTCACCGTCGATTACTTCAGCAAATGGGCATAAGCTATACCCACCTTCAACAACACCACTGACACTGCAACACATTTTTTCTTTAACAACATCATATCCCGCTTTGGAGTACCCCTCCAACTCGTTTCAGATCATGGGAAACACTTCGAGAATGACATCTTCGTCGAACTCTCATCTCAATTAGGATTCTCTCACGAGTTTGCCTCACCATATTACCCTTAGTCTAACAGACAGGTCGAAGCAGTTAACAAAGTCCTCAAGACCATGTTACAATGTATGGTTAATAAACACAAAATCAATTGGCATCATATGTTATTTTCTACGCTATGGGATTACCGTACGGCTATGAAAACAACTACTGGTTTCACACCATTTCATCTAGTCCATGGGGTCGAGCCACTCTTCCCATCGAGTGCGAAATTCCCACCTTACGCACAACAATTGAGATATTACCTGACACTTCTCCAATGGAGCAGCGCTTGCTGAACTTAGAGTCTCTGGATGAAGATCGTCGATCTTCATTACAGAACAACGAGACAACTAAAAAACGATCCAAGGCTTCCTTTGATCGACATGCCAACCTTCACTCATTTCACGAAGGCGACCTCGTCCTGGATTATGATATCGCTCATGATAACTTTGGCCATGACAAATTCGAGTCACTCTGGCATGGCCCATACATTATCCAACATTGCCTCACCAAAGGTGCATACATCCTAGCCTCCCCCGAAGGCCTCTGGCTCAAAGAACCTGTCAACGGGTTGTATTTAAAGAAATTTTACTCTTAAACATAGTCATTCTACTTTAGGTTATTTCTTTTATATCATTTTTAATCCTTTTTTCCATCCCTCACATATAAACTATCCTTTGTGCTATTAACAGATGCTTCCTCCACCAGCCTACCACATCGGTTACGATGATGGCGCCAGCCATTGGACACAAAATCTTGCTTCGGTCGCTTGGGCTCTCTACACCCCCTCACATGAAATGCTCCATTCGAGCGGCATATGTTTGGGTTCAATGACCAATAACCAAGACGAATACACCGCCGTCATCGACCTCCTAGCCGATGCCTAGAATCATCGTATTCGTCACCTTAGCATCTTCCTTGACTCTCAACTAGTCGTACTCCAGCTCAACAATGTGTACCGCATCCGTGATCCTTGCCTCTTTCGCAAATACCTGTAGGTTAAAATTTTATCTCGACATTTTGATTCCATTACATTTACACATATTCCAAGACAATTGAATCAAATTACGGATAACCTAGCTAATATTGTGTTAGACTGACATTTATCACATCAAGCTACCTCTACACATGCATAAACATATAACACTAAATGTCATCACATATATAGCTTAGACATCATCAATACATTAAAAAAACACATGTAAACACCACATAGATCTCAAACATGTATACTCATGTATATATCAGAAGGTCCACAGTGCCATCCAAATGTTTACATACAAAAAATACAACTGTCTACAGGCCAATGAAGCACCTCGGTACAAAATGGGCTCACCAGCCTATATACAAAAAATAAATATACATCAATAGAGAACCACTCATGGCGCCTCTAGAACACTACCACCTGCTCCTCCCTTAGGCGGTGGCGACCCACCACCACCCACCCCTCCCTCAGGCAGTGGTGGTCCACCCCCTACTGGTCCCTCCTGCCCCAACGATAGTCGTCCGATCATCGCAACACCAGCCACTGTTGCTCATCACACTATGGCCCGCCATGGTAGCAGAACCCCCACGCACTGCTCCAGGATACCCTCATCCTGGATGCGAGACCATATGCCCTCAGGCACATCCTCTAACACCGCCTCTAGACGATGGAGTATGTCCTCAAAGTCCACTCCGGCGGCCGCCAGAGGAGCATGTGATGACCCACCACCAGGTTCATCAAACCAGTGCCTCCTCGCTGCCCTCTTTGGCTCAGCTAGTCACATCACGACGTCCTCCCACCAATGTCTCTCTCCCCGCGGCAGTCTCTCCGGCTCCTGACGAGCTAACGCTCTCTGCAACTCCACCTCACGCTCATGAGGTGCCACATCTGCACATACAAACACACAACATATAGTATCAACATCTATATCATATACATATGGCATGCTATCTCAAAAAATAGAAAAACATATATATCAACATCATCAATCAACATACCTCGACGGTCAAACACCTCCCCTGGAGGTAGCACCATGTCCAGATCATCCCGGAAGTCAACCCCGACATAGGGGTATTGTAATATCACCTGTGACATCTGCCACCATACCTGCGCTGCCTCTGCATTGAAGAAGTGGCCACCTTCGCCACCACCATGGCAAAGAAACACAGTCAACCACCACCTTAGCCGCGGCTCTCGCGCTCCAGGCACGCCCAATAGAATCCTAGGGCTCAACATCGACACCCTCTCTAGAAACCAGGCCACCAGGATGGACCCAAAGGCAAAACTCTCCCGTATCCGTGGACCGACAGTGGTCCAATTTCCCCACCATCCTTGAGTGCAGCGTAAGCCCCTAGGCGAAATGCTCGCCGACCAACACTCTCTCCATCACCATCAGCTGGCCACCGCTGATCCATTGCGTTGCTAGTGACGCATACACTCTCACAATCATCACTGCTATGCAGCGATGTGCTAGGGCATCCATCGCCCCGATGCTCACAACTGTGCCAGACATATAGTTCGGCCCCGAACAATATATCCGGCCCATCGTCGCGAGCGGTGTATCCCTAGGAAGCACCGGCTTTGTCGGTAGGGGCGTTCCCCAAAATGGGAGCCCAGTCAGAAAATACACGTCCTCCATCGCAGTGAAGGGAATCTTCTCTCCCCGCACTATGAAGCAGTGCAGGTCTGGACTCCACATTCAGATAAGAAATTGTAGGATATACTCCTGCACCCATATCAAGGGGCACTCAAAGAACTTCAGCAGCCCACAGGCTGCCAAAGTCACACGTACGCTTGGCTCCTCAATAGCCACGACGTCTCGTAGCTGGGACCAATCCCGCTCTCGCCAACCAATCGACATCGTGCACACAACTCACCTGCACAACACAAAACCGTCCTAAGTCAGCCACATGGACAATCAAAAACATTAAAAAGACAAGTTTTATACCCGTCAACGTTGCCTCCACGACGCTGTTTTTTCACCCACAGGCACACACACATGCGCGCCTGTACACCCCATAGGCGCGCACATGTGCACACCTGTTCACTACATAGGTGCACATGAGTGCGCACCTGTTCACTACACAGGCACGCTCTATAACGCACCTATTCACCATATAGGCAAGCATAGATGCACGCATGTTCAACCGACATGCGCGCACATGTGCGCGCCTATTCAACCAATAGGCACGCCCATCCTGCGCGCCCTTAATCCCCTTAACCACACTCCCATGCACGTCTATCCGGTGGACAGGCGCGCACGTGTGCATGCCTATTATCGAATCGCCCGCGCATGTGGGGCCCATACCCCCTAAAACACCTCTGTATGGCCCTCTGTATAGCCCCTGCCCAAAAAATAAAATCCTAATTCTATGTAGGATGATCAGACCACGAACCTGATGCTTGCGGGTCCTCAATCGGATGCCTCGTCCTCCCCGAATCTCACAATCTCCTCTGAATGCTTCTCGTCCAATCACTATAGCAACAAGTACAAATGAGGTGGCAATGTGGGCCGATCAGAAAAGATCTTCGTTCCGGACCCCCCCCCTTTGATTAAAGACAGAATACCAAGGGGGGCCCGGAAACGATCAGGGGCCGACGATCTGCGCGCTTGAATGATAGCCGTTCAGATCTGCGCGCCCTTT
>SNQJ01S0008175.1:286368-298504 GCA_010110895.2 Picea sitchensis
TATTGTTTCACTAATAGATCAGCCTCAACATTGGTGACATAGGTCTTATGTTTCTTTTTGTTTCTATGTCCCTATGCTCATGAATTTAGTTGTTATTACATTTCTTAGTTTAATTCTTAATTGTAGTTTTTTATTTCTTTCCTTAACTCTTTTCCTTGTAGTTGTCTTGATCAACAGACCCAACTGAGCTTGCAAGCACCTCTATTTTTCTCACTAAGGTGATGGAAGAGGCGCAATAGTAATGACTCAGATTAGGTTTATAAGTACAACTAATACCCCCAAGGCAGTCTCGAGATAGAATAAAGAATGAACACAACACCTTGAAAGTCAGTTTTTTGGGGTGGGGAAAGGCTCTCAATAGGGTCCCCTCCCCCCAACCAACCAATGAGTAATCCTGTGTGGGATGGATAGGGTTGGACTCTCAGACTTTCTTTCTCACCCGCAAAGTACACGTTGTAATGATATACGTGATCTTGTGCCACTGTACCTGACTGATCTACCCTAGAACAGATGGATAAGGTGATAATATATCCTACTTAACCATACTTCACCCAAGCAGGTCTTTTCACAACCAGGCAGAGCAGGTAAACCTTCACCCAAGCTGGTAAGGGCACTCTGGCTGGCCTATTGGAGCTACAAGACTTTCTCTCTTGCCCATCCTACCTGCCTATTGAGCTGGTTGAATCAGGCTTGACACAGACAACTTGCTTGACCTTGAAGTGATCTATCTTCGGTATTGATGTATCCCATCCTTCCTATCAATATGGGTTTCACTCTGTATTAATTAGTGGAAAGTATTTACCAAGTCGCTTAACCCACGACGAATATAAACTCACTGGAAGTATTCGCTAATGCCCACCCCCCCAGCATCTATCCTTTGCATTCCATGCCCCCTAGCCCTGACCTTCCCATCCATGCTATTCCTGTATCAAGCATAGGCACCCCCCCCTCCCGATGAGTAACTTCAATCCTTTCCCTTAGTTAGTGGTTATTTCTTGCTTATATCTCTGGAAATAATAGAGATGTATTTTTTATGTTCCACTGAGCTTGAGTTAGCTGGCTTGTGGGGTGAAAGGCCTTACTTACATACTGGGGTTCATGATTGGTTGACTTGCGACTGTAACATATCCCGAGCTGCTGGAAGGAAGGCTTGAGCTCAACGCGTAGGGGGTTGGTTCATTCGAATCACTTCTAGCATGCCCCGAAGGGGTTGATCATGCTATAGGGTTATTGAAGCCTTCTCAATGGTGCTTTCTAGCTATTGTGAATAATAGGGAATCATTGTTGTTCATTCCCGCTTCTCGAATTCCCTTTTGTTAGGGTCCTCTTTCCATTCATCCTAAAGGGTGAGAATGCAAGGAAAATCAAGGAAGGTCATTGGTGTGCTTACCAATTTTTCTCCCCTAAGATTCTTCATCGACTATTGGGGAGGCACCCCCTATCACTCTTATTCATTACAGAAATGGAAGCTCATTCTTTTCCATTCAAAAGTGAGGGGAACTAGCTTTTCTCTCCACGCTTTACAACTCTTGCTAAGAATGGGTATCTGCCTAAAGACTTACTGATCAATAACTGGATTTACAAAGACTGTAGGGTTAGATATGGTGGTGAAGGGGGAAATAAGGTGAGAGAAAGGGGTGAGATCATTTACTCTTGGATAGGGAGAGGGGAGAGGGATTGGGTAACTGATCCTCTGCTGCTTCCCACCGGAGACCAAAGAATATGCTCCCCCGACCGACCCCTAACCACTTGACTTTGGGGAATACCTCTACTACTATTAGTACTAATCGATTGCTTCTGTAGGTTCTTATCTCCTTGGCTGCGTATTCTATAGTAAAGGAAGCTTGGTAAAGACGGGAACCAAAGGGATTTTACCAATTGAAGTATATCTCTATATATTATATGTATTATATAATATATTTAGGTAAATACAAGTAGAAGGATAGGCAGTAAGAGATAGATATTGATACATATAACTAATCACTATCGATACATATCTGGGACTGAAGGGTACTAAGGTTACCATTGCTTACCGACCGATCAATAATAACATCTGGGGGATGGGGAGAAGGCGCAGTAAGGTCCTAGCGGCCAAGGAGATAAGGCGCAGTAAGGTCCTAGCGGCCAAGGAGATAAGGCGCAGTAAGGTCCTAGCGGCCAAGGAGATAAGGCGCAATAAGGTCCTAGTTACATGTCCTTACTATTATGGTCTTGCTTGACTAGAGGGAGGAACCGCCAAAAGGAAGTATGTATTGGCTATTATATATATAAGAAAGGTGCGATAATGTCCAGTGAGGTATCAACCTGGGTGTTTTGGCAAGCGCTTTCCCTTTGTCTTTTCCTCTCCTCTGGCTCAGAAATCATCCTTTGTGAGTAGCCATGCCTTACGTAACCCCTGTAGGGGATCCCCTGACTCAATCCTAGATAAAGAGAAGATAACTCACCGAGAACCCCCTATAGGTAAGAAGCGCAGAAGGGACGAGCACCTAAACAAACGACTAGGAGGAAAAAGGTTAGGACCAACCCGGCTAGGCTGAGCACCAAGCATAGGCGAAGGGTTGGAAGCCGATCAAGAGAGGAGAAGGGTTGGAATCCGGCCAAGGTAAGTAAAGGTGGACATAGACAAAGCGCCCCTCTATAAATAGTAACTTAGGCCATGATTTCTCAAAAAAAAGGAACGATAAGGTCCTTGAAGGTAAGATCGTAGAGTATCTTAGATAGTTGTTTATAGGATGGCAAGTAATGTAGCTACGATAGGAAGTATGAGTGTTAGCGGAGTGTAGAAGTAGTAGTTCAAGGTTTTTCATAAGTTCAAGTTGTTAATCAGTAGCATTGGATGCATTAGCCTTGGATGGGTTATTTAGCCTTGGATGTTAGCCTTGGCAGGTTCGTTAGCAAGCGATAGAAGCAGTAGAAGTGTTAGGGTTCTTTCGATGGCTCTGGCTTTGGGTAGTAGCATTAGCCATGTTAGGGTTCTTTCGCTCTGGCTTGGAGATTGTTTTGATGGCTTGGATTTTTTTGTTTCGATTTCTTGGTTCCCTTTCAGTGAATTAGTCAGTATCAGTAGGTGAGGTTAGCTTGGTCCAGGTTAATCAGTTCAGTGAATCAGTCAATATATATGTTTCAGACATAGCTTTACTTTTGTCTATGCTCTGACCTTTTACTCTGCTACCGAAAAAGAAGTATCTAACTCCGCTCTAGCTACCTCTGTTACTGATGGCCTTGGAACAGGATGGGTGGCTGGAAAAGGACATGGCCCTAGAACTAGATATGCATCTGGAACAGGGATAGGCTCTTAAACTTTGATTCGATCTGCTGCGGGTAAGATTAAATGGTGCAGTAGGGAAGGCACCTTGGTACGGTTATTAATAAGCCTAGGTGTGTCCGATTGTTCCTAGGCCTCATTGGGTAGGTCTAGTTATCTCCTTATCCCGTGTGGGAGTTGGCCTTAGATCCGACTGGAGAGGGTTAACCGTGGTCCTGTACCCATGGCATAGTAATGTCCCAGCCCTGGATCAATGCTTACGAGTTAGCATGCTGGCAGGTGACCTAATCGACAAGTTAAGGCACGAGCTTATAATAGTGGTTATCCTGATCTGCTTATGAAGCTGGCCCTTCTATTTACCTCTTATTATTCTTCCCAATGGTCATGGGAATATGGCCATAATATGCCTAATTGTGCAGCATGTTGGGCCACTAGGTGCTTTGGATCATGTCTCTTAAACCTTCCATCTAAGAACCTGTATTCATCAATAGCCTGGGCTTCTATCCTGGCAAAGACAAAATGATTGATACCATATGGGCTAATGTGCATGGGGTAGGTTATAAATAGCCTTAGTTTCTCTTTAACCATTGATGCATTGAATCCAAACAGGAGAGTTCCGTAGGCTATCTTTCTCAATATCAATCTATCTGGTATGAACTTGGGTAAAAGGTTAGGAGCTGCAGTTGCTCCATAAATATGAAGATAGGTTAATTCTTTTTCAATGTACCAGTCCCCAATCTTATCAAGTAGTTGTATTCCCTCATCCAACAGTCTAGAAGATGGCTTGCAGAAAATAAGTTCAAAGACTTGAGAGAAGAAGTTATCACATATTCTGGGGCATTGTCTCTTGTACTTATTATCCTATAGGTTCTTACAATACCCATGAACAGGGATTTTGGAAATGCTCTAGGACCATCCCATACCAGTAAAAGGGTTGTTTGCACATATTATATCCAACATATATGATGTCATGTCAAATGTTGGTGGAGAATCTGGGTTGTGTTCCTTTGCCTTAGTCAATGAATGCTTCATAGTATGGGACAAAATAGCAGCCCAGTTGAAGACAGAGCCTTTTGAAACATATTAATGGAACCCAAGTCTCCTTGACATGTGTGGCATATTTTTCCCCATACAATCTGCTAATCATTGCCACTTCATATATATGTACGGGGTTATCAGATGGATTGTAGTGTAGATGCCATTCACCCTGGCTTGAAACTTCTTTCCTTCTATCCACTAGTCACTTAGAATTTGTATGCATTCCTTTGTGTTGACGAAGTTATCCACCCAGGCTGTGGTCATATAGACATATGGATTGTAGAATTGATAATATTTCTCGAACTTAGAGGGCTGGAAGGAAGCTATACACCTGCCTTGGTCATTGATTACTGTCATGTTTTCCACATCTACATGGTATATAATCCAGCTGATAACTTCATAACATGGTAGCACAGTGAAAGAAAGGTCAACCCAACCGATAGCCCAATAGATAGGGTGAGAGAGGGTTAACCCAAAGCTATTGAAAGTCAGTTATAGGGGTGGGGTTATGTGTGTAATTATGCTTTATTATATACGTAATTATACTAAGGATTCGTAACTCTCTAGTTACGCCTGTAAGGAGGTATACGAGGTAAGGTCCTTAAGCTTTTAGAGAGTCTAGCAGTAACTTATCAATATCAAAATCATTTGATCATGCTTTTGATTATGATCTTTCTGATTTAGGTACACCAGTGAGTGACTTAGTAGCTTACAGGAACAACCAACTTAGCAAGCTACTAGCTACTACTAGAGCTAGCCCACCAAAGTAATAAGGTACTAAGCTAAGCCATCCCAAATGCATAAGCATCTATCACAAGCATCAAAGGAAGGCACCCATGGCAACACCACCAATAACAGGGGCAAATGCAGATGTAACTAAGACGTAAGGAGCAAAGGTAGAGCTACGGGTGGCATAGAGAATAGAGGCAAAGGTAACAACAACATAAAATGTACCGCCAATAGTAAAGGCCTAGTCGTTGATATTGTTTACCGAGCAGATCAAGATCCAGTTCCAACCATCCACCAACCAATAATTATGAAGCATTATGGAGCAGAAAATGAATAGATATATATTGGTAAGGCTAAATATATGGGTTGTTTGTTGGTCTATATATTCGTGGAAGGAGGCTCGAGATAGATCCTGTGCCCCCTGTAGTGCATCAGGTGGGAGAAGCCAAAATGTTCTAAATTAGGGGAGGCCGGATGCGAATGTATGAATTGGATGCATTCTTGTTATTATTTCGCATCGATTCCTGTAGGGGAGGATTTTGGTAAGTGCTTCAAAATACGGTCAAAGAGGAGCCCTGGACCTAACGACCTTTACCTTTACCTAAAGGTAAATATATTTAATACCCTAGATATTGAATAACCTGGCCAGAAGGTATCAAAATGGGGGTGGGGATTGGATCAGAACATATGCATAAGGTATTAATAACATAACATACACATTGGGCCACATAACCGATGATTCTGATCAAACACCCATCTCAGCATAGCTAATCGCAATGAAGCGAATCCAACCATGATGTTCACACACTGAAATCTATGTATGATACTTTACTAAGAACCAACCCCATTTGATCCAATCACAACAAAGCGAATCACACCTACCCATCCAATGGAAACTATATCTATCTATGCTCAGAATCCATCCGCCAGAATCTATCCAATGCTCCTATATCTCCATGCTCCATGCCTTATTAGGAGGTTCTGAAGTATCTAGGCCATTAGGCCGAGGAACCATCCCATGTTCGGGATCCATCGTACAGAACCATCACAACCTCAATCACATGCCCAATTACAAAACAAATTGATCTAAGCTAAGCTTACAGATTAATGTGCAAGTGGATGGATGTAACAAGGTGAGCCGAAGACCCCTATTAGGTTGAGGTTCCATTAAAGGTAGTCCCCCTAGGTTATTACTCCCCATTCTAGTTCCATCATGGGCAAAGCAAGAAGCTTCCTCGCTAGTTACAGTTCCTCCATACACGGTTTCATAAGAGCACCGGGGGATAATTGATATTCGTGGGAAGAGATTAAGTCATTGCAAGCATACTAGAAACATCTATCTAGAGTGGGCATACCAAATGTAATTGCACTTGCGAAGAGAAAAGATCAACTTAATTGTTTAAATCACCACATTAAGAAATAACACTCTCATTTGTTTTTTCAGCAGGATCTTCAATTTTGCTTCTCCTTGCAGCAGCTGGAGGTTGTTCCCTTGCCCTGAGGATATGCAGTCACTGAAGCTACTGTTGTAGATGTGCCTGTCTCAATGGAATCCAGAGCATACTTAGGTTTAAATGGACATTGGGAAATTAGGGCATACACATTAGCCTCCCAAGTCGCGAGTTGCCCCTTTTCCAAAAGTAAATGTATCTGTTCAAGTTAGAGCATAAGAGGATGTCGGGTCCAAAGCAGGACCTGTCGTTCGAGCAGGAGCTGGTGTGAAAGCTAGAATCAGGTTAATGCCATAACCTCCGGTATTTGTCTCCTAGGAGCCAAGGGGGATGGTTGTCGGCTTTCCACTTTCTATGCCAAACAACCATTCTCCTTGGGATTGAACACCATACGTGGGCTAGGTCCCATTCAAGATTCAACCACCTGACCCGAAGAGCAAGTTTTTCATAAGTGGAGTGGTTTTGGCCAATCTAAAAAACCCTCTGAAACGCGGATTTTAGAAAGCAAACCCTCGCTTGGAGGGGTTCGTAGGCATATGGTCCATTGGGGTTGAGAACTCTCTTTTCTCAATAGTCAACTTGATTATTTATAGTTCCCTCTCCTGAAGCAAGATCTAAAAGCCATGTTGGTTGGTCCGTCTGGTTTTCTAATTCCTAACTAGTCTCCGGCTGGGACAATAGGGAATAGTGGTACCCAGGAGATTAATGAAGTAAGTGTTCTGGAAACTGTTGAATATTGTCTGAAGCTCGTGACCAATCCAATGCTCTATGTGAAGCCCTTGCATCCGATAATCAAATGCTAGCTATAAGTGTGGGGTAGTACAAAGGTAGTCTAAGTGAGGCAGGCAATATCTATCTATAAGTTGTTAAATATAAGAGGTGGTAAGTAACAGGTACTAACATGAAAGCATCTAATCTCCTAACAATGGAGTCTGAAGCTCGTCCAACAAGGCAGTCTCTTCTCTATGTGAAGGCCCTTGCTTCCTTCCATCTGATCCGATCCAATGCTCTCTCACTGTATGTAAGTTGGGGGATTCCTAAGTGGATTAAGTAAAGCAGGCAGTATTGAGAAGTTGGTAAAGAGAAGGTTGGTTGGAGGAGGTAACAGTAAAGGTAAAGTCAAGGTAGGTCAAATAAAAGTAAGTGGTACCAAAGAAGTGATCTAGGGCTAATACATGTCTAGTTATTTTGGTGGGTAAAGAGGTGGTGTGTAAACAAGGGTAAGGGGTGAAAGGTTTCTTCCATGCCATGCTTACCGTAATATTACTGGCATCATCAGTTGGGCGGGCAACGGTCCCTCCATCTTCGTCCTAGGATTTCGGCAGTAAAGAAAGTCAAGGGTAAGGTGATCCAGTTCTGAAAGGGAAAGTAGCCCTCCGCACTAACTAAGGCAATGAATTCCTCAAGTGTTCTAGGGGAACATATGTAGGTTTGAAGGTGAATAGAAACATAAGGGTAGGGGAGGTGAATAGCAAGCAAGAGTGCCATACTTACAAAGCATGATTTAAGCAAGTGTAGCATCTCCCTACTGGAAATGTGTGAAAATCGTCCAACAAGGGTTTCTGATTGACCATCATCCAACCAAGCCAATTGTGATCCATAATTGGGGTAGCAAGAGCAAGGGGAGAAGTCCTCAACTACTCAATCCCATCCAGCTGTGTCTCGTTTCGACAGTAATGCATTCATATGGCAGTTCCGATCCAACAATCCGATCTCACAGCGGTCTAAAAGAAAGAGAAAGTGAAATATTGTGGTACCCCCAGAATATATTAGGAATTTTTGTCGAATTCCCGTGAAAAATGCTCTATGTGAACATCCACCAATGTGAGGCAGTTCAAGTTCAAGTAAAGAGAAAGGTGGGTGTAAGGTCGTCGGTCGCATGTGAAGTAAAGACAAGTATAAGAAAGTTTCTATGCTCTTTGAATTAATTACAAGTATATGGGGATAAAGTCCATCCCTCCCGAAAAGAATCATAGTGATACCCTTAACTAAGAAGATTCATTCAGTAAGACATGGTGTGGGATCGGTAAGCTGGGTAAGTTAGGTATGGAATAGAGGAGAGTTAAAGCATGTGGGAGGCTGGTAATAGTTCCTAATGAAAGGCAAACGAGAATACTCTAGTAATGCTGATTGGGATCCATGAATCTCCTGGCAATGGTTGTTGGCTGTCTTAATGAATGGTATCTGGTTGGGTGAATCCTGTCCCGTCCTATCCTATTCCGACAAAGTCTAGTGGTACCTACTCTTAATGAGGGAAGTGTTAAGAGGGATAAGTAAGTGTAGTGAGTAAGTATGGTCGTAGGTAACAATAAAGTAGGAAGAAGGCTATTTATAGGAGATGTCACGCACCAAGTAAGATTCATTCATAAAGTAAGATACAACATAATCGGACGGAGTAGGGGGTTATCAATAATATAGATTCAAAGTTGATAAGAAGGATCCCAATACGGGCACCTCACCCATATCTATCACTTCAAAAAGTACCCATAGAAAGAAGAGACCATAGGTGGAGGGTGGGGGTCTAAATCCTATGCACAAGAAAGTTTATAGTATATAAGATCTCAATCTGAAACATGCATCAAGTGGTTGACACCCAGGCAGGGGAAAAATCCTTCCTAGCAATAAGAAAGTGATTCATAATACTCTCCGTGGCATATGAAAAAATAAAGGTTCGGTGAAAAGGTGGGAATAAAAAATCAAATGCAAAAGGCACGCACAGAGTGGTCGATCCAAACCAAAAAAAGCTTCTGAGATGCAATTTGAAATATATAGGACCTGGGGTTGTGGTGGTTCGGAGTTATAATCTTCCATTGGGTGGGTTTTCAAACTCACATTTTTCTTTAGGCAAGTCAATGAATTAGAGTATTTTAGGTTCTTCCTTTCTCCCATACATCCCAATATCAGGGTTTTGGCTAGCAGTATATGTAATAATCCAAAGGGTCATTGTCACGCCACGATCCCCTGTTGGTTACTGTAAAACATAGAGTAATCTAGTAGGCATAGAAAGGGTAATATAAATGAGTGCCTACCCAAGAAAGTCCTCCCTTCAAATTAAAGTAATAAGGCTGTATTTCCTAAATAAAAGCATTGAAAATGATCCGACAATAAAATACTGGTTGTAACAGTCAGTAGGTCAATACTGAAGTTAAGGCAAGTAAGCAACATCACTTCGTTCCTGCTGTTGAAATAAATGTGTATCTGGGAGTTGTTAATCCCTCTCGTCCGGTCCGAAAAGCTAGTATGTTTATAGGCATAAGGTACCCACAACTGGTTCTTCCATCGAATACTTTGTTTCTTGTTCGATCAATAAAGCAATAAGCAAGACGACCACTTCGTCCCTTTCCCTGAAGCAAGATATATAAGTCATGCCAGGTCTATCCATCAAATTCCAAAACCTTCTCAGATGCGGGTATATATATATATATATATATATATAAAACCTTCATGTTTCAGGGGTTTTAGGCATAATCTTCCAACTGGGTCTTGAATTCGCATTTTTATTTAGGCAAGTCGATTATGCAGAGCATTTCAGGTTATTCCTTCCATCCAATCAGGCAGGTGGCAATATAAGCTAAGCTTAAGTGGGACATGAAGCTACGACGAGGGATTTCGGTAGGTAACTTATAGGTTTAGGCAGGTTAGGTCAAAATAGACTTGAAATCAATTATGCGCACAACCCATTGGTTCTTTTGAGGTGTTTTTGGTCGATCCATCTCCAAACACGAATTTCATAAGGGTTTGAATGCTCGATCATAGGGGAGAGGAGCGAAGCCACTTGTCCAAGTTACTTATTGATGAGGGGGGGCAAGGATTTCTTTGTTCTTCTTTGTTCTTCCGGTCATGAATTATTTATGTAATTACGCTTTATTTATTATAATATGTAATTACGCTTTCTTTATTCCCTTCAAAGTCTGAGTTATAATTCAGGAAGATATTCAAGGTCAACCCAGTAAGGTCCTGATCAACCCCCCAGACACTATTTCCTTATCTAAATATCACAGATATGATCTCAATTTCTCTAACTAATCGATAACGAAGAGTTGGCCTTTAGGGGAAGGTCAATCCTTTGACAATGCATGAATTATATATGTAATTACACTCGTGCTCTCCTCGCTCTCCTTTGTTGAATGAGCCATTCTTCCTCTCCCTTTGGTTGAGCACTCCGTGCCTTGCCCTCTTTACTCAGGTGAGCCATTCTTCCTCTCCCTTTGGTTGAGCACTCCGTACCTCGCCCTCTTTACTCAAGTGAGCCAAACCCCGAAGAATTGAGAAACAAATTTCTTGGTGCGTTAAGCAAGCTCGTCCCATAGGGTGAGGAACATAACCTACACAAATTCTGCTAGGGGTATAACCGATAGGACCTTCCCCTCCTTAGGCAGGCCCGGTACTATCCCCAACCAAGGGGAGGGGGAAACTCAAATGAACCATGGGGCTAAATATAGCAGAAGAATGGAAAATATTAATCCCTCTTTCATTCGTATCGATTTGGGCCTTTTCGCACCATATTTAGATCTGCCCCTTTTTTGACCCGGAGTTCCCAGCGAATCCTTGACTCCTCGAATATGATGGAATTTTTCACTTGGCAGATCTTTCACTCTACCTCCTCTGATCGACACCATAGGATGTTCCTGCGAATTATGACCTTCGCTTGGAATGTAAGCAAATATATCGTGTCGATTGCTTAACCGTACTTTGGCTATCTTTCGTGGAGCTGGAATAGGTTTTTTTGGTGTTCTCGTCGGAACACACGGGCATATTCCTTGCTTATGAGGACATTTCTCCAAATCTTGGGTACGGTCTGTGCACCATTCTTTTTCTCTACCATGACAAATCAATTGATTCAATGTAGGCATCACTCTTACCATCCTCCCCCCCTGATTGTTGCCCTATCATTGGTGGTTACTCCCAATCTGAAGCACCCTTCTTCCATTCATGGGGAAATCCAATCATCGAAATCAATGAACAGACTATCATGGATCGAGATCCAAATGGATAAATCTTGTTGAGAGGGACTGCCCAAGGGGAGGAGAAGGTTACTTCCGGATCAGAGATAATAAATGAAA
This sequence comes from Picea sitchensis, assembly GCA_010110895.2. Taxonomy (NCBI): domain Eukaryota; kingdom Viridiplantae; phylum Streptophyta; class Pinopsida; order Pinales; family Pinaceae; genus Picea; species Picea sitchensis. Next base: position 297,915 of record SNQJ01S0008175.1, read on the forward strand.
TAGGAACTGGATAAAATCATATATCGAAACGACTTCTGGCATCACCAGAAGGATTGAAACCACATTCGTGGGCCGACAATTTTTCTGGATAAGTTGAACCATTGGGATCGAATGGAAAAGGAACACCAAGTGGGATCAAAGAAACTAACAAACTAATTACTAAATAGATACGAATAGGTGCAAATTCCAACATCGTTGGTTACACAACCCACTTTGTTCGCTCCGCTCTGCTCGCGTCGTGACATACATACCTGAAAGAGAAGGATTGGATGCTCTATATATATGTATTTATTCAAATCCTTGCTTGCTTGATGGGTGAACAAAAAAGTAGTATCATAGTCTCACGTCACGGGTTAAACAACAACGGAATTTGTGTAGGCAATTATGGCAACTACGATATATAGTGACAAAAGTATAGATGATCGTTGTTGCTGCAATTCTGGGATAACCTACACAAAAAAATTATGGGATATCTGCAAGGTCCCACCCCCTCCCCTCCCCTCGTAGGTATAACCCCATAAATACGCCTGATATGATATAATATAGGAGTTAGTTTGGAAACTTACCTAAAACAAAAACCAACCATATCT
>SNQJ01S0008175.1:298554-362961 GCA_010110895.2 Picea sitchensis
TGCCCACCCAATAAGTAACTTCAATAATTTCTCATTCTCTTTTCTGTCTAGGTGAGAGGAAGGCACCCCACTTATGGAAGCACTCTCTCTAGCGGGCCCATGCAAGCAAGTAGGGTAATGATTTCTCTAGCGACCTGATCCTCCCTGACTAGGAGGAGTCCAAAACTCACTCCCTCGTAGAGAGAGATGCCTGGATTCGAACCGGGGAACAAGATTGAAAACCTGAACGTCTCTAGGTCATACACTTGGAGCGAGAAGCCCCTTCATCATACAATTTTGGTGATTCAGAAAGGAGTATATCCCTCTCCCTTAGTGTCGCTCCAAACACTTTGCCTAAGAAAGGTCTGTCCTGGTTTTTCCCCATTATTGCGACCACTGACCAAACTTGGTTGACGAACATGGTTTATGCGCCGCCAATGTAGCAGCTTGTCGAGCATCTGATAAACTAACACCATCCATTTCAAATGGGATTTATCCCATGGACGCACGAGCAATCCAACCCATAGGATTCCCTTTTCCTTTTCCCATTCTCACTTTTGTAGGTTTACCAGTAATAGGGGGATCTGCAAAGACTCTTACCCGTATTTGACCATTTCTTTGAAATTGTCCGCTTGTAGCACGACGCGCTGCTCCAATGGATCGATATGAGATACAACCGACTCCACAACTTCTAGTGCCATATCTTCCAAAACCAAGTTGTGTACCGCTCGTTTCATAACCCCTACAACATATGCCTTTCTGATATTTATGATATCTCGTACGTTTCAGATATGGCACGTCCCTTCTTTTTGTTACTATATGAATGAGATATGCACTTTGACACCTAAGATTCCATAACGAGTAGATACTTTTGCAAAAGCGTGATCAATTTAATAGCAAGATGCATTACAAGATGTTTTTCCATACTCCCAGCATTCGGTTCTAGATATTTCTGCACCTTTCGATCGACCTGGACGACAAATACAGATCCCCCTCACCCCTTTGGTCATTACTAATGGAATATCCCAAACTATTTGACTAAGAATGGAACGAAATGATCTTGTTCTATCCCTCGGTTGGAAAGATATGTCCTGAGCAATTGGAGAAGCACTTTCATAGTTTAATATTTTGACCGACCCGATTAAGGTATTAGTGTTTGTTCTATTGGACAACAAAGATCGCATTTTTCACACTTCATTCAAACAACAGTTGTACCCATACACAATTCTTCTATTTTTCAGTATTCTCTCTATAATCATCCCTATTCCCCTCATAAATCCTCCTATCCCACCTAGGGATATTAATTTTTCTACCAATATGATTACCTTCTCCTTACCCGGGAGGTTCCTTAATTTTATCCTTGATTTACCGAGGAGTTGTTCCCTTAGTGGTGGGGCATCACCAATTTTTTTATTGGGCACCCTAAGGTTCTCCCTTGGGAAGAAAAAGGTAGCACCGAAGAAAGGAAAGAGTGGTATGGGCCAACAGGTTTTTGTTGTTCTCACAAAGCGTGCTCGACAAATGAAAATGAAGTGGGCAAACCTTTTATTGGCTTCGGCCAAGAACTTGCCCTGCTCGGTCTTGGCGGTAAATCTTTCTACAAAAAAACCAATGCGGGAGCGTATTCTCTTATCTAAGCTTCCTCCCTATCTATCCGCTCCCCCCGGTTCAACCGGTGCCATGAAATGATTGGGAACTACGACATCTATGGGGTCAGAATGAATTTGGTTTTCCATATGAAAGGAGTATTTCATGACCGAGTAATTAGAGGAGGGATGCACAATAGGGAGGGCCTATATAAGTCTATTACTCATGCTAGCTTTCGTCTTGCGGAACTTCTTCGAGAGAAGGAACTTGAAGAACTTGGTTTTTCCGTAGGGGTCGTCATTTCATATCAAGAACGCTATGTCATTTACAAACCTTTTATTCGCAGCGTATTTCCCGCTCATTGGATGCTTGTGGGCCATCCAACCGCTGATCCATAGTGATTTCAAAATATTACTCCATCTCAATGGTGATTGGTCATGGTATCCATAGAATTTTTTTGTTCTCCGCCAGATCCTGACTTCACTCCGCTCTTGCCCTGTGAGCCCGATCGACTTGACAGTTTCTCCTACCCCCCCTAATGTGGCCTCTCACTTTGTTTCGTTCTTCCTCTGTATCGTCGAAAACAAACCCGATCGACCTTACTTTCCCAAATACCCACCACCAACCCTTTCCGAGAGAGATTCAAGGGTACACTTGTGGGGGCTCACCCTTCTTGGCTGTCTCTATGATGGCAAAGGCAGACGACAAGCAAAACGAAGAGGCCCCTTTCTGTGTCTCATGAACTAGTGTAGGCTACACAAGTGCTCTCTGAACTGTGCTAGATAGTAACCCATCACACAGCTCTCTAACTTCACTTTCTCTGGGTTCTGTACCCAAAGGCCTATCAAAACCCCATCTCCAAGGTGATCGATCATCCAGGTCCACGGTGGGGGGGCGTAGTAGGCTACGTCGAGTAGGACTTGTCAGATAGCCCCCCTTACTGGCTTTCAATATGTTACTAAAAGCCTGTCTAATACGTTAGTGACTCCTAGCTTTCAATATACCTATGTTACACCTTTCAATAATATGTTAGTTTGTTGTACTATTAGTCGTCAAGGGGCTCTCAATATACCTATGTTACACCTAGCTTGAAATATTCTATGCCTTACTTAGGGGCATGACAAGTGCATAGGGTCCTTCCCCTCTACCCGACACTCGCCAAGTGCTTTCCTATTGCTAGGTCCCTTTGGGGTGGGTGGGTGGTATGGCCCTTTAACCCCTTGCTATCGTGCAGAGCGCGCTGGGAGGATCTCACCATTGTTTCCTACATGGCTTGTCCAGCGGATTGGACGCCCTGTGTTAAGATGTCGTTCAGTGTCTCATCTCTAGTAAGATGGGTGATCGACTCTATGTACTATTAGTCGTCAAGGGGCTCTCAATATACCTATGTTACACCTAGCTTGAAATATGCTACGCCTTACTTAGGGGCGTGACAAGTGCATAGGCTCCTTCCACTCTACCCGGCACTCGCCAAGTGCTTTCCTATTGCTAGGTCCCTTTGGGGTGGGCGGGTGGTACGGCCCTCTGACCCCTTGCTATCGCGCAGATCTCACCGTTGTTTCCTACAATGGCTTCAACCGGGCAGACTGGACGCCCTGTGTTAAGATGTCGTTCAGTGTCTCGTCTCCAGTAAGATGGGTGATCGGCTCTATCCTTTCCCATACCCGAGTGAGTAGGTCGAGGGAAGGCCAGCCTGATCGATCAAGACCCTCGGTAGGCATAGAGCCCACAAGGCAGCGTGCACACCTCCCCATTGGCTCCGCTCAAGCGCTAATGGTTAGCTTAGCTACCGGGCGGGTAGCCATCCCCGAAAGACACTTCGATTTGCCATTGGGATTATAGGCCCTCATCTTGAGACTGGGAGCAGGCTTGCCCCTTATATAAGAGTAATAGTAGAGGAAAAGGCACCATAACCAAAGGTCCTAAAAGGTAAACCCTTCTAATTTGAACCCGATCAAGTCCTGGTCTTACTCGAGCTCTGCGAAGGTAAGGTCCTTAAAGGTAAACCCAGTAAGGTCCTGATCAACCCGGTCGGTAAAGTCCTGCCCCCTTATTTAACAGATATGATCTCAGTTTCTCTAACTATGGGAAGAGTTGGCCTTTTATTTATTTGAGGGGAATAAATACGGGCAAACAAGAAGGGTTTGAAAGGTATTATCAGGTCTTGAATGAAAGTTCAATCCAGTCAAGTCCTGATTAACCCTTCTAAATTTCACCCGCGTTGGTCTTTCAAGGTAAATTATTCGAAGACCTGTCCTGATTGACCCTTCTAATTTGAATATGAAGGGCGAAGTCAACCCAGGGCGGCCTTCCAATGTCTCCTTACTTCAAGAAGTATTCCTTGGGAAAGTCTTTGAATGCCCCCAAATTTCTCTGCCTTAACGAAGTATTGCTTTAATTCATTTACTCATATAATTTCGGTAACTAGCATAAAGAGGAAACATAACTCCATAAACGCGTACCTTTCTCGTTTCGTTAACTAGAGAGAGAAGAAGGCCAAGGAGAAAATAAAATAGTAAGTGATATAACTCCATAGAATAGAAACCCTTAGAAACCCTGTTATTTTTCACCCAGGTTAGGCGAAGTAAACCCAGGATGGATCGGGGGGGGGTGGTCCTTAAATAGCCCTTACTATACAAAGTGTTTCTTTAACGTATTGACTTGTATCACTTCGGTAACTAATAGGGGGATAGAATAAGGCCAAGGAGATAAGTACATAACTCCATAGATCTTGCCCCAGGTATGTATTTGAATAGCCCATACTTTATAAGTAAATAGTCTCTGAATTGACACCAGCCAAGCCAAGGAAAGAAGTACAAAGTTCTAGCCTCTTTTCTTCGATGGCGGCCCGTCGGTATTTAATCTAAAGACCCTAAAATTTGATTGATACAGTGAAAGGCCCTATCTGCTGGCTAGGGAATTTGGTACTTCGTTACACTAAGGCTTTTCAAGGCCTCAGGGGGTAATTTGTTCTAGGCAGACCATTTGAAGAATAAAGATCGTCTTCACGTTCGGGGCCAAGGAAATCAGTACTTCGAGAAGGCAGACCCATTTGAAGAATAAAGGTCCTATTTTAAGGTCGGTCAATACTTCGAACAATAAGGCCTTGAAAGGAAGTCTTCTTTTCTTCTGGCCCTACGCCGACCTTATTTAGGTCTTGAAAGGCTTTCACTGGGTTGGTCCTGACTGAAAGGTCAACCCTCCCTTTTCAGGTAAGGTCTTGAAAGGCCCTATTTGGTCCTGATTTTCCTAGATTTATTCCCCTCAAAGCTTGAGCTCAAGACCTTTCTCTCCCTTATCAAGAAGGGTAGGACCTTACTGCCTGAAAGGACCCTTTGCTATGCTCAGGTAAGGTATATTTTATATCTTCCTAAACTCTAACTCAGTTAAGTGAACAAATACTGGTTTCCAATGGAGCTTCTTGCACATGCTTCGGTCCTCGCATTCGTTACCAAACAAGAGTGAGTGCAACGCCTCTGACATACATCAACAATTGGGCTTGTACAATGTGTTCGTGCAGGAACTAGACCGGTTTCCCTCTTGATCTGCAACGTCGTTTCAATCGTCATGGTCGATGGGGAAGAGATAGATGAATGAATGTCCTTTTAGATGAATGATGAATAATACACCTACCAAGACAGAAGCCAAAGGTTTTTCTCGTAGGTGGATGTATCGAACCGGAATGATCTCTGAGATTGACATATTGATACACCAATTTCCCATAATGATAAATAGAGTCTATGGTTACTCCGTGGGAAGAGCCAGGGGCTTCGATTCACCAGCGCAGACTACAAGTGCTCTCCGAACCATGCTGGATAGTAACCCATCACATGACTCTCCATCCCAACCTATATTGTTTTTGGTGCCGCATTGCATTGGGGGACTTAAGGTGCTTGATCCTTTGCCTGCCCCCATGTGCACTCCTCCCCGCAAGCAAGCAACAATGCTGCTCGATCCATTCTGCATTATATCCCACCCCCTATAGTAAGCAGCGAGGGGAAGGTATAACCGATAGGGATCACGGGAAAGGAAGCACTTTAGTGTTTGTGTAGGATCTATAGTCTATAGTTACATAATTTGTGCATGCAACTTCAATAAATCAGGCAAGAATGCAACCTTTCTATAGTGAGGTGAGCCATAATTCACAAATTCTGTGCTATACTATAGGGCATGCTACGGTCTCTCGAGTCTCTCGATGTTGTGGGCAGCAACGATAAGAGATAGATGCCCAACAATTAGTTATAGAATTTGTCGTAATTCTGGATAACACAAATTCACAAATTCAACTACTGCTTGTTATAGTGCTGTAACAAATTCTGGAAGCACGTTAGTTTAGTGGGTGCTAATTTGTTACATCAACTACGATAGTGACAGAATTTGTCATTCTTCACCTGCCATGGGCTAAGCTAAGTTAGATTGCGCTGATCATTTTGCGTAATAGGTTGGAGTGATGGTATTGTTTTCCATATATCGCCTCCTCCCCCCCCCATTAATTCGCTAAATCCACATTCATTCGTAAGATGGGGGCTCTATTCGTAGAGGGTGGGTTGGGTCGGATAGATGAAGCTGCTTGTCATCTCTAGTTCGGCTGCCTTGCCTACTCAATATCAATCATAGAGTTCAAAGTGGTGATATCCTGCCCACCCTTAAGTAAATGAATGGGGGTGGGTATAAATGACAACTTCAACTAGGATTCTTTCATGAGGTTTTCCCTTTCAATGATGACTTGATCATGTAGGTAGGTAGGTAGGCTAATAAGCGGTAACTTCTTAGTCTCATCAATCTCTTCGTACTGCTTGCTTGCTTGATTGAGTGTGCAACCCTTCCCTTACGCAAAGGAAAGGGATAACCTTGAATGAATAATAAAGGGTGGTGGGTCGATTTAGGCTCCTTCCCTCCCACTGCATAGACTTTCCCTGAGGTCCTGAGCAGTAGCAGGTACTATGAGCCCTCTGTCCCATGCATATAACCTCAGGATGCATGGTTCATCGATTCCACCGGAAAATCTCATTTGCCGAAGCACAATGCGCTTCAGGTTATCCAATTCCCAAACTTATCTTAATTCCATACGTATAAGATAGGATATGGGATAAACCGATCTGCAAGGTTATACCCCTCGACTATAGGTGGGAAGGTATAACCGATAGGTTTCACCTCAAAGTGCCTAGTCCCAGATCAGGGTTTCTTATTTCTGATTAAGGACCCTTTCCTTTGCGTAGAGGGAAGGGGAAGGGAGCATTATTTGAATGGATAAATGAAAGAATCCTATCTTCATTCTAAGGAAGTGCTTAGCCTAGATCGGGAGAACCTTAGAGGAGTTGTCGACGATAGGCCCCCCGTTCGAAAGGGTACATGCGCTAGCGATCAACGCATGTATGTACAAGGGAGTTGTTGCCTTGCCTCCCAGAGCTAGGCTTGCCCCTCATATTCATGATATCTACATTCAACTGTGCTCCAGAGACACGGTCGAAGCACGCCCAGTGTCCTCCTTTCACGACATGCTCTGGTCCCCCACCCAAATGAATGGACCAAAAAGAAATGAAAGGTTATCGTAGCAAAGGGAAGTTTATCCCAACCGGGGTTCAAATTAGAAGGGTTGACTAGGACCTTACCTGAGCTAGATAAGGAAGGGATAACCTTATCTAGCTCTTTTAGGGGAAGAAATATGATTCATCCCTTAGAGCTCAGGTAAGTGCTTCCATCGGGTTTTCTGGCGGGCGAAGAATTTGTGTCCATCCTGCCGCATCTGCAACGTCCCCCTATCTATCTATATGAAAGGGCAATTCACTTGGTGACTTTCACGGTCGCCCTCACTAAACCGACTTGGATCTGAACTATGATTTAGATTCAGTATGACTGAAATCAGATTGACTTTTTGTGCCGTATTTTACCTTTTCCCCTTTCTCCCCGGTCCGATATAGGTTCTCAGAGGTTTTCATTTCCGTGAAAAGGCATACTCTCCAGATTTATGACCAACCTTTCCTTCAGTGATCTTGCAACGAGCATGAGTTTTTCCGTTGTAAATTTGTACAAAGCAATCAAAAGATTTTGGCAAAATGGGAGATCTACGTGACCGAATTTTCCTGCTAGAAAGATTATCCCTCTTGATCCTCATTTTTGATGAGAAAGCATCGACGAAACTACCCTTCCATATAGATTGTCATGGTGAACACTGATTTCTACATCTCCCCACTACTGTTCGAAATCCAGCTTTGGTGGGATTTCCCCAAGGTGACACTGGAGGTCTACCTCCTTTCGTGCGTCCTTCACCTCCTCCATGGGGATGATCCACCGAATTCATAGCCACACCTCGAACAATGGGGCATCTGCCTAACCACCGAATTTGTCCTGCCAAGCTTCTCTTCCATGCACCATGGTTGGGATTGGGAACTATACCAATAGTGGCTTGGCATTGGGGATCTATGAGTTTTTCAACACCCGTAGGTAACCGCACAAGACATTGTGGTGCATTCCTAGGTTTCTTCATTGTTTTAGTGAAGGTTCCTGTGGCTTGAGTCGGCTTTGCGCCTTGACCTGGATTACATTCAATATTATGCACCCATGTTCCTATATGTATATCGGTAGATGGTATGCAATTTCCTACTTGATAATGTGAATCGAGTATGTCGTATCTATAAGCCTAGGGGCATGGTCAAGAAGCATCCCGCTGACTGCTACTATTACTATTTCTATTCTCTAAGGGGCGCCCTTCCACCCAGCCTTCATTCGTTGTGCGAACAAGGAAATGTAAGGTATGGGCTATCAAATTATGGGGTTGGTGGTAGCCGCCTAAGTTGAATGAGGTCGAAGGTTTGGACCAATCGCAATTCGTCACCATCTTTCCTGTTTCTGATTGATGACCAACTGATATATAAGTGTTTACCTAAGTCGCCACACCATCACTGTGTGTGTTGGGGCTCGGCTTCCAGACCGTACATGGGCTGCCTCATATGGCTCTTCCTAAGACCCAATTTGTGTGTGTAGTTTCATAATTTGTTACGACAACTATGATCTATAGTGATAGAATGGAGGTGATCCCAGAATGCACTGTATATCTACGTTTCTTACCTGAGCATAGCGTAAGGGATACCCTTCCCTTGGGTGGGATAATCTGACCTCCCTTTGCGGGGCAAGGGTGAGGGGACAAACTTCTTTCTCGACCAAAGAGAGAGCAAGGAAATAAGGAAGTACCACTTTCAAGGCCCTCGCCCTTGGAGGGAGAGCGTTCGTTTCCCACCCTTTCTTTCTTTCTTCCCCTAAAATTGCTAGCTAGAAGGTCAGGTTATCCCTCAATTTACTTATTTGGTGGGGGGCCGGTCGATAGTTCGCTTACTCACCCTTGCCCCCCCTCATCAATAAGTAACTTGGACAAGCAACTACATTCCTATATTTCTTCCCCTCAAAGAGCACTTCTAAATCCCTCTTTCTTCTTCTTCAAATGGGTCCGCCTTAAACAAGACACTGAATTCTCCTTCCTTTAACATGCAAGTGGCCTTATGGCACCTTCTCCGTGTTCCAGTAATTCATTATATATGTAATAATGCTTTAGCAGACAATCGACAATGTATTATATATGTAATAACGCTTTAGAAAAGACAGACACAAATCCATAGATGTTGATTACCATATTTCTATTTCTTCCCCTCAAAGAGCTAGAAGAGAGGGTTAGTTGGGAGAGGTTATCCCTTTAGTTAGGTTATCCCAACCAAGGCAGAGGACCTTCGACAATGCTTCTATTATATATGTAATTATGCATTCATTCATTATATATGTAATTATGCTATTTTGAGAGATCGATTTTGTTCATTTCGACCATTTCTTCCAGTAATTCATTATATATGTAATAACGCTTGAGCAAATACACACACAACTGTTGCATTGGTTTGACGAAACCTTCCCTTTCATTCAGGTTGCCTAAGCTCTTGACTGGTGCATTGGTTGAATGGCCTAACGTTTGTGATTGGCTATTCTTTGTAAAGAGAAACACGGGGTTTCGAGATGATGGATTCCTCATTGGGTTGATGAAACATGATGGGATGTGCCTTTCAAATAGAATCTATAATAGATACGGGTAATAGATATGATTAGAATGGCTCATGTCCTTACCGAGTATAACCAACACATGGTAAGGTTTAATGAGGAATAAGGGTTCATGCCAGGCAGTGGTCTATTGAGCGTAGCGAGTGGCCCGTGCTTTGTTTGATGAGTCAATTTCTCTTTCTATGGGATTGCCTCCTGGGGATTAAGCAAAGGTGGGAAAGACATAGGTAGTAGTTTCATCGGTGCTTTTATCGACGATAATAGAAAGTAATAAAGGCCAAGACTTGTAATTGGTAGAAATCACTAACATACATCATGAATCATTAGTATATAAAACATAAGCAAATTTATAGACCTCCATTGATTGTCAATATTGAAAGCCACCGACAATAAGTGGTAGCTTCGTCTGATGGTGGGAGGACACCTTTAACCCGCGCATGAAGATTCAATATGTTACACATGCGGATTCGATATCTCCATGATGAACACTTGACCAATTGGACTTACTTTTGCTGATGAATTTAATCGCTCGAACAAAGTGACTTTATAAAGATTCATTTTATGGATTTTATGTCTTTCTCTCTTGGTTATGGTGCACATTAATTTCTCAAAGGGATTGTTCTTATACAATGCTAATCTTTATTGGGCTCACTATCTTTAGGATGTAGCCTATATAAGTACGCATAAGGAATTCCCCAACAACTGAATGATGAATTCTTGGAAAGCAGCATGATTAACACTTTAACGACCTGACTTACCTTTGCTGCAGCTGAATTTTATCCATTGCATTTTGTTGAACTTATTATCGCATCTTCCAACTTATTGAATTTCGCTCTGCTATCTTTATGGCTTCTCAGCTTTCATTATTATGGACAAATGGAACTCCAGTTAGATTATTTGGTGCTTAATGGAGGTTCTTCGCTGAACTATTGCTTTTCATCCTTATTTCTTTATACTTTGCTGGTGCTTGCATACTTTTTCTTTGAAACCTTGGAATAATGTGAATTGATAATCTTCTTAGTCTAGTTTTTGTTGCTATGCAATTTTTGGCTTATTAAGTTACTTAACGCTCGGCCTTTGACACGACTTGCTTGATGGTTACAAATGGAAAGCTGCAAAGGCTGCAGAGGTCAAAGCATTTGATCCAAAAGTAATTGAAGTGCCATAGCCTGTTCCACGTGCAAAGGCCTTCTATCGGTAGCCTGCAGGGGACGTCTACTCAGTCACTCATTAGGCCCTCATTAATGGGGTTTCAATGGCTTTAACTACAAGGTCCGCTGGATAGGATAAGTAACCAGGAAAATAGAAGCTAGAACAAGAAGGTATGCAGACTCTTATGCTTGCTTTGTTGCTTGTGAGATGATAGGGACAGATTCTAATACCATTGGATATAAAGATGGGAACACCTCAACACACGTGGATCGAGGAGCTCCTACCTTGTACTATTGATCAAGCCTCTCCCTCCTTGACCTTTACGGGGTTGTAGGATTATTGACTAATGAAAGGTCAGCCATAAGAGCATCGAATTTGGATAAAATTAATAAATTACTTATTTAATGGATGCTACTGAAACTAGCCCTCCTCCTGGTTAAAATGCTTACTTTGACTCACCTCTCTTTCAGTGGGTCCTATCTTTACGTCTCTCTCCAGTAGGTGGGAATTAATTTGAATTGGAACAGAGTAGCTATTGGTCGATGTGGCGGATGTACTTGAAACATACTCTTAATAGTGGGCTCTTCCCTTTTCTTCATGTATATAGATCACGGAGTGTTCATTCCTCCTGGCATACTTTATACTTTTGGGCGTTCGAGCGCGACGAAGTGAGTATGTTTGTAGGAGTATTATTTTTTTTTATGACCGAATTGTTTCTTTGTGCGGGCCTTCCTCTTACTCCTTACTTGTAAGTTGTACCGGTGAAGCTCATGCCTTCCCCCCCCTGCCCCTCCTCTCCGTGCAATGAATAATCCATGCATGATGGGTATCAAAGGAAAAGAGCCAGGATTAAGTCCCACTATTATGGTATTAATGGATGTCATAACGACTCCAATAGCATGGATCACCGATCTCTTAAGTCGAATCTTTCCTGAACAGAGTACTTGAGCCGCCCTGCCATTCTCGTCGATCCCTAGGACGCGAAAGAGCGAAGCCTAGGGACCTTTGAAGCATGGTCTATCTATAGTATCCTGGGTGAAACATCCACCCTTCAAAAAACCTATACATTGAGAGGGGCTTGACTTGTAAAACAAAAGAACAAACAAATAGGGCGTTCATGTCGTAAAAAGGACAACTTATCAAATTTCTGCTATTATATTATCCCTTTTCTTGAGCGTAGCGAAAGGGGGTTGGGCATGGGGAAAACAAGGTTCCTTCCCCATTCCCATTTCTTATAATGGGCTGCCTCATCAAAGGAATAGGAAAGAAAAAAGAGAGTGCTGGGGACGCTTACCTAATCGGTCGGTAGGGGCTTCCTTACCGGTTTGTTTCCCCGCTCTTGCTTTACAGAATCTCACTTGGAAGTGAGACTTTTCCCCCTCCTTTCCCTGGAGCAGCAGGAATGGAAATATCCAGATAGAAAATGAAAGGCTTTGCGATCGACAAACTTACATCCCAGTGGAGTGATCAAAGGACACAGAAGGGTTGACGATAGAAAGACCTCAACCTATCGATTCTGAAGTTAGTTGGAATGGTTGGTTATCACTCCCTTGATAAATATTTCTTAGGATGTTGGGAGGGGATCCGGTTGGGCCAACGCAGCCGGTGCTACTCGAGCAACTCCGCAAAGATGAGATTTTAGATTCGCTCTGAGCAAAGAAGGCCAACTGCCCATATCTATGCAATATGAAATATATATAAATAATCTTCGGGCTCCAAAATTCACCAGAGGCGCTTGACGGGAAGAGGAAGGAAAGAATATCACTCATTCTGCTCCAGCAGTGTGTGATAATAATTATATACGAAAATTCATTGCATATCACAGTGTATCATTGCATCGTATTAGATAAGGTGGGAAACCTCTCTTTGCCAGGTTGTTTCAGAGGAGGGGAAGTCAATCGAGCAGCTATGGAAGCACTACTTCCTCATTCTGGCCCACCTGTAAGTAGATCAATATCCTGACGAACTTGTACAATCGATACCACATAGATCTCTCATCAAATAAATAAATAGGTAAACGACCAACAATATATCTGTGTTAGAATTTTCAGATCCCAACCCAGTTTCAGTCTCACTGATTTTTCTGCCAAAGTTAAATGCTGAAACTCAAGTTTCAGCATTGTTTCAGCATATGTCTCAACACTGTTTCAACATATGTCTCAGCACTGTTTCAACATATGTCTCAGCACTGTTTCAGCATATGTCTCAACACTGTTTCAGCACTGTTTCAACATATGCAAACTTAACAGAAAATAAACTTCAGAACTGAAACATGAGGGTTCTGAACATCATTTTCAACACAGAAATAAAATATCAGCAATATGCAAAACTCAGAAAATATAGACACAAAGATTTTTGGTCTAACTTCGACCCTGGAAAAACCCACAAGGGGAAAACCAATGAGAGAGGGCTTTTTATTATTTATGAGCTTCTCAGAAATTTCTTTGACAACATATTCATCTTCAGAAATTTACACAAACTTATCTGGACTTTCTTTCACAAAAAACCTTTTGAACAATCCTGGAAAATGCTCCTCGATTTTTGTCCCAGAAATCCGTACAACTGTACGGTTGTCCCAACAATTTATGCTGTACGGACTGTCCCAAAATTTGTGCCAAAACTCTGCTAAGATTGTACGGAAAATCCAACATGAAAATCTCCTTGTAAACCATGCTGTACAGTCCCCAAGATTTGTGCCAAACTATACAGACTGTACATAAATACACTCAGAAATATATTACAACAATTACCTCAATTTCTGTGCCAACAAATGCTATACGACAACCTTGGAATGCATGCTAATACTCTCAGAAATTGCAGTTGCTGTCCTCCTCAATTTCTATGCACATTAAATGTTGTATGACCTCCACAAATCCATATGGTACGACCTGTTCTTCCTTACTGTTTGTTGCCTCGAAATCCATACTTCTCTTTGCCTTGGGATGCGTGCTCTCCTTCAGCAAATGCTGTCTCTTTTCTCAACTCGACCTCTATCTTGCTCTTGGCATCTCACCAAATATCTGACCTTGGCATCTCACCAAAGGTCCCTTCTCTTGGCATCTCACCAAGAGTTTCTTCTCCTGGCATCTCACCAAGAGTCTCTTGATCTTGGCATCTCACCAAAGATCCGACCTTGGCATCTCACCAAAGGTCCCTTCTCTTGCTCTCTCTTGTTCTCTCAACAAGAATGCTGCCACTGCCCAAGAATGGGTGCGCCCTCTTGCCCAAGTCGACCTCATGAGGGAAGGTGAGGGGTTTTGTAATCTAACGATTGAGATTAGATTAGATGGGTGGCTGAGATTTGGTGTCTCTTCACTCACCCTCACTTTAATCATAAAGCCACCTTTTAATTTGCATCTCACAAATTAAATGACTAGGACCCACATTAGGCACTTTCTCCCCCTTAGGCACCTAGCGAAGAGAAACACTTGCCTTGGTACTTTATTTTCATTAAAAATTTAACACTCCCTCATACCGAGGAAAGTTTTACTCATCACTCCAAGCTTGTCCCTGAAAAATACAAATTGCCCCTGTTCAATGACTTCTTCAGTCTACACACATGAGACTCTCTCCCATGCACCTCAGGCTTCTTCCCAAAGAAATCCTTCTCAGGAGTCATGCTCCCCACAGCCCTGTGAGGACTCCTGTTCTGCAGATAAACTGCAGTGTAGCATGCCTTAGCCCATAGAAATAGTGGCAACCCCTGATCATGTAGCATGGCTCTCGCAGCCCCAACAATGGGCCTGTTCTTCCTCTCAACAACCCCATTCTGCTGCGGGTTGTAAGGAACAGTCAACTCCCTCCTAATGCCCTCTCCTGCACAAAAATCCATAAACTCCTTGGAGGTATACTCACCCCCATTATCCCATCTCAGGACTTTGATTTTCTTCCCTGTCTGGTTCTCCACAAGAGCTTTGAACTCTTGGAACCGACTGAAGACCTGTCCTTTGGTCTTCATGAAGAAAATCCAGGACTTCTGAGAGAAGTCATCAATGAATACAACATAGTATAGGGATCCAGTCAACGATGCTGAAGACATCGAGCGACATACATATGAAGGTATAAGATCAAGTATCCCTGCTTCTCTACTATCACTGCTCGGAAAAGCAGTCTTGGTGTACTTTCCCAAGATACACCCCTTGCACAACACGTGGTGCTCTGAACTGAAATCTGGAACTCCCGTCACCAACTCCCTCATAACTCGCAAAGCCCCATGGTGCAAATGTTCCATCCTCCTATGCCATATCTCACATAGGTCGCTGCTTCTTCTAGTAGAATGAATCAATTCTCTCACTGGCTGGAACAAAAACTTATACAACCTCTCATGTCTAGTACCAATCACTTTGGTCGAAGTGACGCTAGACCCTCTGGGGAAAAGAATCACCTTCCCATCATGGAACAAGACCTCATAGCCGTTCTCCTCAATAGTAGAAACTGACACTAAGTTCTTCTTCAAGCCTGGAACATAAAGAACCTCCGTCAAAGTCATGGGAGGCAAAGCCTCCCTCCGAAATGATACGGTCCCACAACTAGCCACCTTGACCTCCCAGTCATCTCCAAGCACTACCTCTACATCTCCACACCGAGTAAGATCCGTCAAGTGCTCACGAACTGCTGTCATATGGCGAGAGGCACCACTGTCAATATACCAAGTATCGGGAGTAGTGGTCCTCGAGGATAGACACACAATCAAGGAAAATTCCTTGTCAAACTTGGTGGAAATCTCTTCCACCTCTGCTGAAGCTGCTATTTGTCTCGACCTTGGCATCTCAACAAAGGTATGACCTTGGCATCTCACCAAAGGTCCCTTCTCTTGGCATCTCACCAAGAGTTTCTTGATCTTGGCATCTCACCAAAGATCCTCTCCTTGGTCTCTCACCAAATGACTTCCTCTTGAAGTGACTGCTGTCCCAACTTTCTGTCTGCTGAAATTTCTGCCTCTCTTCAACTCAGCTCTGATACCATGTTAGAATTTTTAGATCCCAACCCAGTTTCAGTCTCACTGATTTTTCTGCCAAAGTTAAATGCCGAAACTCCAGTTTCAGCACTATTTCAGCATATGTCTCAGCACTGTTTTAGCATATGTCTCAGCACTGTTTCAGCATATGCAAACTTAACAGAAAATAAACTTCAAAACTGAAACATGAGGATTCTGAACATCGTTTTCAACGCAGAAATAAAATATCAGCAATATGCTAAACTCAGAAAATATAGACACACAGATTTTCGGTCTAACTTCGACCCTGGAAAAACCCACAAGAGGAAAACCAGTGAGAGAGGGCTTTTTATTATTTATGAGCTTCTGAGAAATTTCTTTTACATCATATTCATCTTCATAAATTTACACAAACTTATCTGGATTTTCTTTCACAAAAATCCTTTTGAATAGTCCTGGAAAATGCTCCTCGATTTCTATCCCAAAAATCCGTACAACTGTACGGCTGTCCCATCAATTAATGCTGTATGGACTGTCCCAAAATTTGTGCCAAAACTTTGCTAAGATTGTACGGAAAAACTAGCATGAACAACTCCTTGTAAACCGTGCTGTACGGTCCCCAAGATTCGTGCCAAACTATACGGACTGTACGAAAATACACTCAGAAATATATTACAGCAGTTACCTCAATTTCTGTGCCAACAAATGTTGTACGACAGCCTTGGAATGCATGCCAATACTCTCAGAAATTGCAGCTGCTGTCCTCCTCAATTTCTGTGCACATTAAATGCTGTATGACCTCCACAAATCCATACGGTACGGCCTGCTCTTCCTTGTTGTCTGCTACCTCGAAATTCATACTTCTCTTTGCCTTGGGATGCGTGCTCTCCTTAAAAAAATGTTGTCTCTTTTCTTAGCTCGACCTCTCTCCTGCTCTTGGCATCTCACCAAAGATATGACCTTGGCATCTTACCAAAGGTCCCTTCTCTTGGCATCTCACCAAGAGTTTCTTCTCCTGGCATCTCACCAAGAGTCTCTTGATCTTGGCATCTCACCAAAGATCCGACCTTGGCATCTCACCAAAGGTCCCTTCTCTTGCTCTCTCTTGTTCTCTCAACAAGAATGCTGCAACTGCCCAAGAATGGGTGCACCCTCTTGCCCAAGTCGACCTCATGAGGGAAGGTGAGGGGTTTTGTAATCTAACGGTTGATATTAGATTAGATGGGTGGCTGAGATTTGGTGTCTCTTCACTCACCCTCACTTTAATCATAAAGTCACCTTTTAATTTGCATCTCACAAATTAAATGACTAGGACCCACATTAGGCACTTTCTCCCCCTTAGGCGCCTAGGGAAGAGAAACACTTGCCTTGGTACTTTATTTTCATTAAAAATTTAACAATATGGAGGTGTTAAACTGTTGTGGTAAGCGGAGATGAAAAAAAAATTGTGGAGGTTTTAACATACCGAGGAAAACGGATCACAATTACGGGTACTTACTTGGGAGGGAGCATATTGATGGAATAAATGAAAAATAGTTTACATTATCTGGTCATCCTGGTAACTTGATCATGGGCAAATTAGTTTATGTTATACTAAATAGAAGTATGGGAAGCATTTGGAACCGGGAAAGATAAATATAGAGAAGAAGGAATGAGTTTCACAAGGGTCTCTCGTCCTTTGTTCCCCATAGCGGGGGAACGTTATAACTTATGAAAGGAAAGACAAAGTGGGAGATACCGGAGACGTAGTAACAGATGTTGAAGAGGCCTCCGTTGATCGTGTACGAACATGATACCCAACCAAAGGTGGGGTCAGAGAGGGCTCTTCTACCAATGATGCATAAATCGTAACTAGGACCAATCAATATCCGAATGGATCTTCTCTCAGAATAGTTTCCGATGCATTATATATCTTATTATATGGATGAAAAATATGACATTCTGTTGCTCGTCCAGTGGCTGTCCCCGACACCAACTTCGAATCTTCCTTCAAAGGATTTGGCCATTGTTTCTCCCTGACCAAGACATGACCAACTGTATGCATAAAGCACTTGGCGAGCGTCGCCTTTGAAATGGAAAAATAAATGAAATAACGAGACTTCCCCGATAGGGGATGGAAGGTATAACATCATTTTGGTATTCTCCATAACTATTGACCTTGATGTATGTGAGGGAAGGAGCAATTGTATGGCACTACCTCTGATCCGTTGGGATCGACCAATGTTTGAAATTTTGACCCACCCTCCATCCCTTTTCTTTTTATAATAACCAATAGCATTGTCGAAGGATTGACCTCCCCAAAAAGGCATATAAAGGGGTTGATCAGGACCAACACCACTTACTTCCTGGGGCCTGGGGGCTGGGTTGACCCCAAAGGACTTTCCGGTTGGACACTCCATCCGTAATAGGGAGGGTTGGTTATCAGCCCTGAAGCCCTCACTACACTAATGAATATATGCGCTTCACCTCCTCCTTCCTTTCACTTCGTTCAATAAAGGTCCTTACATACATATAGGTGATACCGAGTGAGTGATCCTATTCTGCACGTTACGTGATCAATGAAATATGGAACATCATGCCTCCGTCCATGTTACATGAGAAACATAATATACATCCCCGTTCCGTTGGTTCCTATCGATTGAGAGGTTCACCGGTGCATCGATGCTCTATCCCCCTCCCCTCCCTATTGATAGTTATAGGTTGAGCCCTCCCCCAATCACCACTACTATACTATGACTATGGGGGCAGGCTGTGAGGTTGAGCGTCCCTCAATAAATCTCCACATTCAAGCTATGCATGCGAACTTCTCGACCGGAGGGAGGTCATTTATGCATGCTCAACCGACTATAGCTAGACGAGATAGGTACGATAGGGAAAGTCCTATCCACCATATAATATAGGGAGAGGGACCGAATGACATACATCCATCTCCCCTCTCCCGTGGCTCTGATGGCTATGGTTCCCTGCCTGACTGTAGGTGTTCAAGAAGCTCTTCCTTCTGGCTGCTATGCTTGACTGTAGTTTCGAGGTAGTTCCCTTTCTGGTACAACTTCAACCAGCAAGTAAAGTAAGTGGTTCAAGGTGCAATATGGATGTGAAACTCTGATGACTAAGGTTCCCTGCCTGCCCCTACTATACTATACTATAGGTATCTAAGGGAGGGAAACTGTAGGTGGTAAGGAAGCAAGCTATTCCTTCATATCCCCTCTCCCACCATTCCGGCCGACATCAGGGAGTTTAGGGAGAGAGCATTCACTCAACAGTAGGGAGAGGGATGACTCGCTCGACCGCCAAGAGTAGGGTTTATGGATAGATGGACGTATTAACCACTTCACTCTTGATAGATATAGGTCTTGTCTGCATCGATCTTTCCATATCATATCATATTACTTTACTCTGTATTAATAATAATATCTCCGAGAGATCCAATGAAAATGATGATGAATAATTACAATACAACATTTTTTTTGTTTCCTTGAGCCTAGGGTACAATAATCCATAATCAAACAAGGTAAAGGAACTACTACTAGAAAATCATAAGCATGCAGATCACCATAAAATAATGCAACGGATACTCATTAATCACATATAAAAATAATAAAGTATAATCATCTTACATAAAATATAAAAGAGTACCTATGATCCTTAGCTTTCCAGATTCCAATAATTTCTCCTAGTAGAGTTCCACAGTCAGTTTGATGCCAAGGGGGAAAACGTATCCAAGGTGGTCTTTCCTCCCTACCAATGCAAATGCCTTATTCAGGCAAGTGACCCTAGAGAAGGGCTCAAGTTCCAATGAGGATAAGGAATAGGGTATACAAATCATACTGCAATTAACTCAACATTCCCAATGGGATCCACAACATGCCTCTAATTGAAAATCCCTTAGTGTAGTGGTGAGGTCTCTAGACTTACTACACTCCCAATTTCCTCAGAACATTGTTGTGTAGGGTCTTACTACAACCTTATATCCCCTCAAAAAAATCCCCCGACAACGGTACCCCCTCCGTTCTACAAGGATCCTACTACCACCTTTACCCCCTCGGCAGATGCCCCTTGACAGTGGCATCCCAAGGGCCCATAAACAATAACAGGATTGCCAGGTTTACTCCCAAAAATCACTATCTTTTTCTCAATACATAAATCCCCATAAGTTCCCCCTTAGGCCATCCCCTTCTCAAAGGAGGTCTCCCTTTTTCAAACACCCTAAAGTGGTTATCAAGTGTAACCACTTTCCCATTCCCCCAACTAACTCATCTAAGGGAGAAATTAGGCTTATGAGTGAATTTACAAGTGTCCTAGGGAAGGTAAAAGTAAGTTACACCTTATTTTCTTTTCACCTTTTAATCCCAGTTTACTTTTGTGGTCATTTTGAAAGTATCTTCCCATCCCCAAGGCTTCTTAACACTAGATAAAGGTGGTCTTCCTCATTGGAGCATGATCCCTATCTTTGGATATTATTCCCCCGTCCATCATCAATTTCTCAGCTTGTCACAGGCTAGTCCACTTAAACCAATACATATGCAACATCATCATGAATCAAGATATCATATCAACTATGATGCATATACATGTCATTAGTACCATTCATCCACAAGTAACATAAAACACT
This sequence comes from Picea sitchensis, assembly GCA_010110895.2. Taxonomy (NCBI): domain Eukaryota; kingdom Viridiplantae; phylum Streptophyta; class Pinopsida; order Pinales; family Pinaceae; genus Picea; species Picea sitchensis. Next base: position 318,861 of record SNQJ01S0008175.1, read on the forward strand.
TGAATCACATTATTGTTCATACACATCATTAAGTAATCATAAGAAATCATCAAATTCTGATCATCAATCATGTAAGTCTAACATAATAAATAATTACTTATGAAAGAACAAGGGGACAATGAGTCCAAAAACCCATCTCTTGCAACCATCTAACTGAAGAAGAATAACTTATAGGAAAGTCAGGTCATTTATAAGGGGTGTCACAATCCTCCCCCTCTAATAAGGGCTACGATCCTACGTAGCCAGGCCATCACTGAACAAATGTGGATCAAGTTCCTCATTTATGACTCTAGTTCCCAAGTATAATCATCCTCTGTATAACGCTACCAGTGAACTTTGACCCAATCTATTACTATGTTCTAACGATGTTGTTGTTTACTGCAAATGATCCTCAAAGTCTCGGTGAGAAAATCTCTTGTCTCCTTCATTTGGATAACATCAAAATCCAATACATGGTTGGGGACAAGTACATGCTCTCTTAAGCAAGGACACATGAAATACATTGCCAGACTTTCACATGTGGTGGCCAATGCCAGTTATAAGCAACAGCACTTACATGCTCCAAAGTTGAAAAAGGGACCACCCGGTATCTTGGTGCCAACTTCTTCCACTTCCCTAGGTGTAAGGAACTCCTCGCCAACTTCTTCCACTTCCCTAGGTGTAAGGAACTCCTCTTTGGCTTGACTCTAAGAAACACTGGCTCTCCAACCTTGAAGCTTCGTTCTGATCTTCTTTTATCTGCATAGTGTTTCTGCCTATCCTGGGTAGTCTTCAAATTTCGATGTACTCGCTTTATTATGTTCTCCATTTATTCTAGGGTACCACTTTATTGTGTTAGTGGTACTTCCAAGTTGTCCCAATTGAATGAGGAATTACATTTCCATTCGTACAAGGCTTCAAACGGACTCTTATTGATGGAGTGATTATATCCATTGTTTTTAGCAAATTTTACTAAGGGTAAGTAATATTCCCATCTCCTTGGATGATTCATTACATACATTGTGAGCATGTCTTCCAAACTCCTGTTGACTCTTTCGGTCTGACCACCAGTCTCTACATGGTAAGCTGCACTGAAACTCAGTTTCATGTGCAAATCACGAAAGAATATCTACCAAAACTTTGAAGTGAACTTCGAGTCATGATCAATCACAAATACTTTTGGCACACCAGTCAACCACTACCATTATTGATTCATTATTCTTGGAAGTACACGGTAATCCAGAAATGAAATCCATGGATATTTCTTCCCACTTCCCAGATGGTACACTCAGGGGATTCAACTTCTCTACTAGATGTTGATGTTCTACTTTTATTCACTTACATTCTAGGCTTTGGGCCACATAAGTTGCAGTATCTAATTTTAGCTCTGGCTAGTCATATAGTTGCTTCATACTTTAGTAAGTTATCTGATATCCAAGGTGTCTAGAATAAGGTGCATCATGTATTTCATGAAACACCAATCTCCTCAAATCCTTGTGATCTGGCACATAGGTTGAGTTCCTCCATAACAATGCTCCATCTTTGGCTAAATTGTAATCATCATACTTTCTCACTTATTTTTCGGTCCAATCCTTCCTCTTTGATAAGGCATGATGTACTTCATGGTACCACTTATCTTCCTTAGATCTCATCCCAATCACTGTTCTCAAATCCAATTGAGCTTGAGAAATGGCACTTATGTGTCGTCTTTGAATGAGAGCATCTGCAATGAGGTTTTCCTCTCCTTTTATGTTCAAAAAGAGAAGGAGTGAAGTCTGGCCTTCCCCTACTTTAATTGAAACTCCCTTGCTTTGCCTCATGACGCTTGCATGCGTAAGGCACTTGATCAGAACGTCTATTCCCGACTTGACGATACCGTTCTTCATTAGGCGGGGCCGATCATATGATAACTTATGCAGAGGCTAGTTCGAAAGAAAGGATTAGGGTGGCTTCCTCTTCATCTATATCCTAATCCAAGTAACCTTAATCACATAACTGCCATCACCTCCCATCCAAACTGCCCTCAGAATCACCTCTTCCTATCGGGCCAAGCAATGCAATAACAGGATGAGCCTTCTCGCTCTCATCCGATCATACTGGAAACATTTCGCAGGCATGGCTGACTGGGTAAGTTTCATTCAGGGCTTGACAAACCAACCCTTCGCTCCTCCGGTGTCAACTTCAGGTAGTGATTCCTGAGTGTGCAAGGGTGTTGGATGATTTATCCCTTTCAGTCGAATATCACTTTTTGGGAGTAGCTATCTCATGTTTTGACCGACAGGGAGACAAATCTAGCCCCCATAATTGATCGGTTGGTAAAAAAACATGGTCTACTCGATTGGTTAGCACTACATTGATAATACCTTCTTTGCATATTTCACGGATGGGAAAGCCAGGGGTGCTTTGCTCTGGGCACTTGTTCCAATAGCTATGCCATGCATTTCAGCATGATCCCAACTGAAAGCATGAGAAATAGGGGTCCCTACATCGTATAGTAATATAGGAATTTACCTCCATCGTGCTCCTCTAACCAAAAAGCACGGAACAACAACACTATAGGGCGTTATTTAGTTACAATTAGAGCTTAAAAAAATAGTGATAGATTGATCCCATGAAAACCCATATAATTTGACTGCAGCTTACTAAGTTTCTCGTACAGACTTATAATGGGAAATGGACAAATTTGATGGAAACAATTTATCACTTCACAAATCTAGTCTTAGCTTATGAGGAAATTGAGCATAAGCCGGGGCTGATGACTGATGCTATAGATTCTAAGACCATTTCTGGAATTTCTAAGGAGCTATTGGGTAAAATATCTGAGTCTTTTATGGATGGATCTTGAAAGTGATCTCCCATGCGCAGGATATGGGTACCGAAACCGAAGTCTACGGAAAGGAGGCCCATTATTATTCCCTCTGCAATAGATTGTGTAGTTCATAGAGCCATCACCGATATGCTTGAGGAAGTTTATGAACCTGTGTTTATTCCAATTTCGTTTGGATTCAGATACTATAGGAACCAAATACGAGAATCATCGGGGGTGCATCATCTAATTACGATTTGTGCATTTCCCCTATGGATCAAGAGACAAGAATTTTCATTTTTGGTGATCCGTGTGATCCAAGTGGGGGGGTCGAAAGTCAATCATGCATAATTCATATGGTCCCGGTGTGAATCATGCATCATCTATAGATGAATTTGGTCATCTTTCTCTTGTAGTTCCCACTGACTTCATTACTCGAAGCACACAAGAAAAAAGTATAGGTCACGTTATGCCTTAGCAATTTATGCAGATGCGAACCTGTTCATCTCATTGAATTAGTAGTGCATGCGAGGAAAAAAATCACTACTCCCATAAGGAGGAGAAAAGACAATTGCAGGTGCGGATTCAGTAGGGTTCGCGCAGGAGTGTAGTTGTGCCCCCTGGCTGTTGAAATGGTGAGTAGCTACCAGGGATGCGGGATTGTTCTTTGCAGTGTAGGCCTGCCCGATAAAATATACACAACTGAATCGATGTTGGGTTTTTGTTTCCATGTCATGAAGATTCAATCGTGGTGACCTTCCATCTCCCACATAACTAATGCACAAGGTGACCTTAGACGTGGCAACTCGATTCTAAAGGACATGCCCCAACAAAATGATGTAAACTTCTACATTGGCTACCGACAACAATGAGAATTGCGACCATCTGTACTAATCATCAAATTCCCAGTCTCAAAAGCACAGAGCAAGAAAGGTCACTTTACGTCTTAGTTACTCAGTACGGCTTGCAACATTCAAACACAGAGAATCACTAGTTCAATAGGCTATGGATGCAAGGAGCAAAAAATGAACCTAGAATGTATGGCACACCGAAGCTTGGGACTTTCTCATGAATTCAGTAATGCATATAGTGAGACTTCTTGCAAAACCTAGTAATTCGTATGATCGGAGGTCTACAGAGAGCCCGAGGTGTACGGAACCTAGGTCGGGAAGAGCAGGATCTTCAGAGTACCGGAATAGGAATGGGATCAAGCAACAAGGGAGGGAGGGATAGTAAAGTGAAAAGGCCTGAAGATAAGGTTTAAGGCCAGAGATGTACGCTTGAGCACCAAATATGCTAATTGGTCATTCAACCAGCTTGAAACCGAGGAAATAGATGACTTAGGTTCTATCTCGTATGAACCAATGAGAGAGTACAACCAAGTGAGCGGTATAGTCCAAGTCAGATCGAACTTCACCTCTAAGATGTAACCTTACACACCCTTAAAACCCAACAATGAAGAACCAATTAGGTAGTAGTGATGTTAGCAATTCAGATCAATGAACACCACTCACTAATGATTGATGGGTTTTTCTATGGATCGATTTGCTTTACTTCCATATGGATTATTTCTCTTCTATATGGATTCTGTTTCTTTGGCTGCTTGAATGATTGCTTTATTGCTGCTGAAATGATACGATAGTGGTTTGCTGCTGAAATCTCTTACAACTTTGGCTTTGGCTATACTTATTGCTTCCATGGATTAGAAATTGGCTACTGGTACTTAGGCATACATAGCTGCTGTGGTTTCAATAGCATAGGCAGCCATAGCTATGGATTAACTCCCTGCTACTATAGCTACTTGGGCTATGGATTGACTTAGTGCTAATTCTGTAGCTGATATGACTATGGCTACTCTGACTTCGACTGCTTTGACTTTGGCAGGAACAGAAACCAAACACTAAGTAGTAGTGGGGAGCAGAAAATGACTAATCATGATGACCTAGCCCCAAAATAGTAAAGTATACACGTAAGGATTAGTTACTAGATGAGATAGAGTTCAACAATAGGAGTCTCTGAATCAAGTTGCATATATAAGGAGCTATCAGGTCCACCGTCGATGCGAACTCGTATGATGTGTGCAGCGAACCGCAGGGAAATGTGGAGGCTTTCGTTCTAGTCCTATACCTAGCAGATGCCTGCTATTGACCGACATCTTGCAGGAATCTGTTGATCTCTTAGTTCCGATGTAGATTTCTAGCATAGATAGAAAGGTTAGCATGAAAAGAGAAAAACCTGCTCCCATTTGCACATTTCACTTCCATTCCACTAAATCCAAATCTCTCATAGCATCGTGGTACCATACCACATCTATGTATGGAGAGATCAAATACGAGCTTCATCCTTGTGCTGGATCTTGAGACAGAACGCTGTGGGTGCATTGGGTTATTGCAAGCATTATGCAAATTGTTTTCCCCTCGATCTGTTAGCAGGTCTCAGTTCAACTCGTGGTTCAGCTTGGGATACTCTTTCCAGTGCAGTTCGAATGCGGAAAGAACATAATATCAAATGTCCCATAGCGCATCCTTCTCCAACTAGTGATAGGAATTCCGAGATCAACCTGTGCATGGAGGAGCAATTGAAGAAGGAAATCTTAGATGCATCAGGCAAGCTGCAGGCATTAGCCCATATTATTAGACTAGGATCTACCAAGTTAGTACACTTTGATTGTCTCTTCCATCCCTGGTCTACTCTCCGGAACCCTATTTCTAGTGTGGATGGTAACAAGTCGGGAGCACCTAACATTTTAGGGGTACCTCGCTCATATTTTGATCGATGTATCCACGTCAGCAACACCTACCGTTTTCCACAAAAGTCATTTTTCTAGGAAATAGGAAATAAATTCGCAGGGTAAGGATCGATCGAAACACTAATGGCATATGGATTGGACTTGGTGAAGTTTATCCAAATCATGTTGACAAGAGAGAGATCGAAACAAATCGTAGTGAGAAATCTACATCGATCAATTCATGTGCATGCATCATAAGAGTGAAGAATGCATCGTCTATGAGAGCAAGTGCATAGTTCTCCTTCCCAAGTGCATAATGCTCCGGAATTGTTCACTAATCTACATTGGAAAAATCCAAAGAGTTATGTAACTTACTCCTCGACTTAAAAGGACTCATTTGGTAGGGGGCGGGATGGTTTCTTCTCGATGGGCATTACTGTAACGTGTTAGGACCTACATAATACAGTGAAAGGGGCCCCCCTGCTATTACTATGGAAAGAGGCGAAGCTCAACGCCTCTTTGACGGGGAAAGAAATAAGTAAGGGATAACCTTATTTCTCTCTCTCTTCCTCTTCTTCTCATGGCACCCAGGACAAGGGATAAGAAGGGAAACCCTCAACTAATTTAATGCCTTCGCAGTCAGGATCCTCACTAATGCTTTATGTTCACTATGTCCTTCCGGGAATCCATCCGTTGGGGTCAATAAATGTTAATAGAACGCATAGGATGACTGTTTTAGAATGGTGACCTGTGATCGATGGTAACCTTGCCAATCATACAACTAAGAGTGATTGATTTCCATTGGTCACCTTGCAAATAAGACAGTTTAGAGAGCACACCAAATTCCTGAAGGGAAACTTCTTTCCTCTTTCTTAACGATAACCTTGTCAAGAATACAATGAAGAGATAATGTGTTTTATTTATGGTAAACTTGTCAAAAGGCTTTCCATATTAACTAGCTTGTAATCTAGAGTTTTCTTGCTGAGCCCTACCTCTTTCTCACAAAGAATTTGTGTTTCTTGCTAGCCTCTTCCAAATAGCAGATTCTTTGTCATCTTCCTTTCCTTCAGACAAAATTCCTCCTTTAAGCTTCCTTCACTTGGGGGGGTGGGGGTGATATTTTAAGGCATATAGATAGATCTTGAGGGTTATACCTCTTTAGGTTTCACCTTTGTCACTTTAGTTGTAGGTGGACAAATTCTTGTGGGCTTTCAGTTCAAGAGAGAGAAAGTTAGTACTTGGCTTATCTCCCTCAGCGCTTTCAAGCTCAAGATACACACCTTCACTCCAGACTCTTATATCTTTTGCTTTTTTGTGCTAAGGATTGTTTTGTCATAGAGAGAAGATGCGTGAATGAGAGGTACGACTCTAGTTTTCCTCCTGCAAAAGAGAAATGATGGTTGGGTGAATGTCCCAATAGAGGGAAGGGGTACACTGGGTAGAACAGGAAGGTGGGGGAGCGGTGGATCTATGGTCATACGGTCATGGTTGGACTATTAGCATCACCACTTCAGGCGGGTTTGCCTTTTTCCCTATTCACAGGGCTGCAGTTTCCGTTTATCCATCTACAAATCTACACCCCTTTGAGTTAAGTTCAATAATAAGCATAGGTAGCACCCCTTCCAGCTTGAGTTCCATATAGAATATCTCAATAGGCTGTAGCAAGGTCGCACACAAAAAGGTATAAAGCGTGGATGCCAAATCAATTGAATGAGTACCTCTCATGTATCTTTCCTATCTGTTGCAGAGCTAAGGTAGGTAGGAGTAGTTAAGTAAGAATACGATAAGCTATGGAGTGCATGAGATAGTAATGAGTAAAGTCGAGAATCCATTTCTTGAAGATCTAGTATATATATATATATGTATATATAGGTAAGGTTGGTTTTGGTAATAAAGCGTGTTTTATTCTAAGCAAAGGGTGAGTACCTAAGCTCAGTTTTAAGGGCTCCAAATATAGTGGTTTGATTCATAACATGGCACTTGTTCTAGGATTTGTTGTAATTAATAGAGTAAGATCTTCCATGCTTGTGTTTTCCTCTGCTCATGGTGTCTACTGAGTGATTGATTCCTTCTGTTGTGAGTGTAGTACCAGTTACGATACATTATCTGCTACAAGGTAAAGTGAATAAGGCACTCTGTAGTACCAATATGGATGGATATAAAGAGGCTCAGAAGTGATGGTAATGGTATGAGGTCTAAGTGTCAATTTGATCTCCGAGGATACTATTTGATTTTGTCTAGTGGTTTGATGATAGTAATATATTGTTCCTATCTTTTTATAGGGTGATATCTTGCTTCTCTAGTTCCTATTGCTCTAAATAGAATATTCCTTGTATTAATTCTTTCTCATTTTAGATATTCCAGTTCCTATGGTTAAGAGAGAGTTCTAGTTGTAGTTATGAAGCTAGTTCTAGGAGTGAACTCTAATATGACTAGTCCTAATCTCTGTTTCTATTTTTAAATGTAGAGTGCGAGGGAGAGGTTCCTTTTCCTTATCTTGCTTGCCTTGGTTATTGAGTTCTAGGTTCCACCAGTTGTTTCTACTTAATCATTTATAAATAATAGATTCCATGAGTTAAATACTACTACGGGATGAACTAATCTAATGATAAGGGAGTTCTAGTTGTGGTTACAGTTACTAAGTGAGTCTAAGTTTAGTATAAGCCTAGTCTTTGTTCTATAGTTTTCTATAGTCTCAATAGAAATATAGATATAATATCATAACTAAAAGTATCCCTTCTTTTTTTTGACTCTATCCTATTTTTGTGTTCCTAATATAGTGTAATATTCCTAAGATAGTATCAGGATATTATAGAAGAGTAGTAATATAGTTTCATATCATTATTATTCCAGTCAAAGAGATTCTAAGTCTAGTCTAAGTATAATATTCAGGAGAAGGAGAGTCTTAAGTAGTCTAAGAAAGAAGTAATATCTTACTTTGGTTCTGGTAACTAGTCAAGTCAACTATAGTAATTCCTAATGGATGGAGAAGGATAAGTCAAGTTCAAGTGGAGTAAGGGGCAGAGAGACGAAGGAAATATTCCCCCCCAATCCATGTTTTATAGCTCCCTGGTCAAATCCAGTGTTTCAGTGAGCCCTGGGGTGTTTGTATGTTAGCTAAGTTTTTGGTTTCTTTTGATGATGGGATGATGGAGTATTGATCTATTGAGTTTATAATGATTCAATTTAATTAAAAGCATACTTTTGGCATCTAAGTTCACATTATCTATCCGCTGCAATAGTTGGATCCAATAGTTCATGATTTCTTAAATACAATATTGAGTTGGAGGCAATTGCTCGTTCCTGCTCCATTGTCTCACTCGGTAATCGATTCACTTTAGAAGTGTACTCAGCTATTGGTTGTCTTTCGTTAAGGACATGGAATCTATAATCTTTGATCCACTATCTTTACTGTGGGTAGATAGGAGAGCTTGGTTGGCGCTACGTATCTTCCTAAGCGAAGAATCGAGTTAGAAGCGATCACCACTCACGTCCTAAGCTGATATTTATTTGAAGTTAGGTGATTATTCGCTCCCGCTCCCTAGAGAGAGGTATACGGGTAGGGAGTGCTAAAAAGCGGCAAGCCTTCTAGTCGCTGCCTCCCCATTGAAGGGCACATGCGATGGAATTGGGAGACGGGTGGTCAATCCGTATCGTCGTGCTTCGATATGACCTATCATGTTAGCTCTACAATTGCGGTAGTTTGACCTCGTGTGAAGCATGAGAGCTTAGGTAGGGTGTTGTCGTTATCGATCATCGATAAGGTGGCGACACCTTAGCGTTGCATGGTGGATCACTATCATCAACATGAAGTCAGAGAGGAGATGAGTGCATGGTGCAAAAGAGTGAGGTGAATATAAATATCTGAGAGGTTAGTGTGGTCAATGGGTCTATTCTATCTAAAAATGGAAGGGAATTTTTGACAAGGCTTTTTGGTCAATAAGAAAAGATGGATGGTAATGGTCCTCATCAACCTACCAATTTACCTTACCCAAAGCTATCTTATCAAGTGACTGTATCATGAAGTTGTCTGATCACAAGAAACTACCAGTGAGTCAATATGTATGCAACAATAGCCCTAATCTAAATAAGGCATAAGGTTACCTAACAATAAACAATAAGGTTCCTCATAGTCCGACGCAACTTTGAAGGTCCTTCGTAAACAAATATAACTGGTTTTTACCTTAATTGAAAAAAAGAGGGTAGGAGTCACAATTAGGGTCCTGCCCTTGCCCTTCTTTTTTCCTTTGCTCTAATTGACTCTACCCTAGATGGCTCTAGATTTGTCTCTAATGATGGATTTCGATCTGGAAGGAATGCTCACTCTTAAACAGGCTATGCCTATTGACCTAAAACAGGATTTGGAACTGAATCCGTGACAATTGATATTGCTACTGGAGCTTGAACGGGTTATGAAATAGGATCTGGCACTCGAACTAGATTGGGATATGAAACAACATGATCCAATTGACACATTCATTGGTTCAAGGTAAACGAGGTCACTTGGCTCTCTCTCAACTGAATATGCTCAAACTCTTACCCAGTCTGTTACTTGTGTTTCCAATGCCTTTGCCTTTGTTGCTAGTGCTTCTTTATCTGTCACTGATGTTGACTGTACTTATAAGAACACTAATGAAATGTGATGGAACTTTCATTATTGGAGCATAAGGGAATGTAGTAACATCACTCACAGGAACACCCTATAATGCTAGAGCAAAGATTATTTGCTGGGTAACTGGAAAGAACGAGAGTCCCAGTGGGCTATGGAAACCGAGAGTGGTTGAAATGGACCATCAATAAGGGAAGGAAGCCTCGCTACTTTCGAACCGGATAAGAACCAAACTTGAATCCCTATCTTAAGAGTCCCTCTCCCTCGACCTTATTGAGTAGGAGAAAAGTATAAGAGTGCTTCCGTAAATGCCTAAATCCATGTTTCCCTCGATTAATTAAGTCATATTACCCATAGATGCTTGCCAAAGACAGATCAAGGAACAAGCACACAAGTGAGATCCAGTTCAACAGTCATATTTTCCCCTTTATATATTAGTTGTAGTTACCTAAGTCTTGAAAGAAAGGCAGTTAGAGTTCTTCCCCCATAGCCCGCGAGGAATATCTATCAGTTTGCTTCCCTCTCCACCATCAGATATAGTTCTTTCTTCCTCTCTGCCACAACAACAAGTACGGTTCATCCATTGGCAAGCAAGCATAGGTAAGCATGGCCTGCCAAAGAGGCATGAGAGGGAGGGTCAATACTTCGTTACAGTAAGGCAGGGCCCCTACCCTCCATAAAGAAAGGTCCTGCAACCTTCCATATCCTTCTCAACCTATTGAAGGTCCCTGATGAGTATTTCATCAACCCTCCATCTCCTTCTCAACCTATTGAAGGCCCCTTATGATTATTTCATCAGGTCAACCCTGTTAAGAACCAAATATCAATATAGCATAGAAAATCCTCAGAAAAAGTACTCAACGCCTTAAAAAAGAGAGAATTTCAGATAATAAGCCTCTTCAAGGGGGCAACCTCCTTTTACCCCACTTAAATGTTCAAGTACCTGATGATTCAAAATGAAAATGTGCCTCTTCCATTCACAGATGTGGGTAAAAGGCACCCCACTGCACTTCATCATTGATAGAGGTAGCTAGAAGAACCTCATCTCAATAGAGGTCTTCAAGTGGTTGGCCCTGCCAACAACGCTGCACCCACAACCCTACACCATTGGATGCCTCCCCCAAGGAAGCAATATCCGCGTCAACCAATAGTGCCAACTGTCATACAACATCAAGCCCTTCAAAGATGAGGTATTGTGTGATGTTGCTCCTCTTGAAGTTTGTGATGTTATTTTGGGCCAACCTTATTTATGGAAATGTCATGTTGTATATGAGTCTAGGCCTCATAGTGTTATTATTACTTTGAACAGGAAATTGTATAGGATACTCGAGCCAATCCCACCTAGTGTTATTTCCTTGATCTCTAAGCAATGTGGGAAGGTCATCTCTCAGACGGGGAAGTTTTTCTTCTTCATGATTCGCTCTCAGAATAAGCGGAAGATCACAGCCACATCTAGGGTCTCTGTGGCCGACCTCTCCACACAGCAGAAGCAAGTAGATAAGGTTGCAGAAGAATACTTAGATATCTTCTCCTCACCTACAGGGGTACCTCTGCACTTCCAGGTCAAGCACCCCATCAATCTGACCCCTGTTGCACCGCTGCCCAATGGGCCAGTCTATTGTTTCTTTTTGTTAGAGAATGAGGAGATCAAGCGACAGATCCAAGAACTACTCCAAAAGGGGCACATCCGTCCCAACTCATCACCTTGCGGAAGCCCAATTGTGCTTGTACAAAATAAATATGGAACCTGGCGACTCTGTATTGATTACCGGGCTCTGAATAAAATCACAGTCAGAAATCGGTACCCAATTCCCTGAATCGACGACCTCCTTGATCAACTCATGGGGGATAAATACTTCAGTAAGATTGATATGAAGTCTGGCTACCACCAGGTCCTGATAAAATAGATAGATGTATGGAAGATTGCCTTCAAGTCAAAGGAAGGCGTTTTTGAATGGTTGGTCATGTCGTTTGGTTTGACAAATGCTCTAACCACTTTCATGAGGATGATGGACGATATCCTGTGACCATTCACCAATACTTTTGTAGTGATGTAACTGGATGACATTCTAATTTACAGCAAGACTTGGGTCGAACACGTGCAACATATTCAACAGGTTCTGCACACCCTGCGGCATCATAATCTATACGCCAACTTGGAAAAATTCTCCTTCGACATGGACAGGGTCCATTACCTGGGCTACATCATTGATAAACATGACGTACATGTGGATCCAACCAAGATCCAAGTCATCCATGACTAGCCAGCCCCAACCACACTCACTGAGCTTTGAAGCTTCTTGGGCCTTGCCAATTTCTATCGCAGGCTCGTGCTGGGATTCTCCCATATTGCATGGACCCTCAAGCAAATAAACAGGAGTGGTGGTAAGGTGAAATTTGTGTGGGGCCAATCCCAACAACAAGCATTCGATGATTTGAAGAAGCACTTGTGCTTAGCCCCAATACTTTCACTACCAGACCTGCAACATCCCTTTGAGGTCGAGACAGATGCTTGAGACTATGCTGTGGGCATCATTCTCACTCAACACGGCCACCCCGTGGCCTATCATAGTGAGACATTGTCAGATACTATCCGTAAGTACCCTAGTTATGACAAAGAAATGTACTCCATTGTGCAATCCTACCACCAGTGGAGACATTACATTCTTGGGAAGGAGACAGTCATCCACACTGATCATAAGCCACTGTAGTTCATGCAGACACATGGAAAATTCTAGAATGACCGCCATCAAAAGTGGTCCACATACTTGCAACAATTCCACCTCAACATCAAGTATAAAATAAGAAGCACCAATCGCATCGCTGATTACCTCAGCAAACCGCCAGTCGCGACACTCACCATGGTGCTAGAATCTTGCAGCCATGAGACCTCTGGATGGCCCCAACTCTATGAGACAGACCCTGACTTCACCACCACCTACCAAATTTTGGGTGAAAATGCAGTTGTCGATAATTTCCACCTTCAGGATGGGTTGTTGTGTCATTTGGGCCATATCTGTGTTCCATCAAGCGAGTGAGTGAAGATGATCTAGGAATCCCACTATAGTCAGGTTGCAGGACACTTCAGTGTCGAAAAGACAGTGGTGATGCTGCAGAAACATTTCTACTGGCCGAAACTTCGACAAGAGGTCAACAAGTATATCAGGTCCTACATTGCCTATGCTATTGCCAAACCGACCCCTAAGCAATAGAGCCTATAAACCCCTCTTCCTACTCCTGATAGGCCATGGGAATCCATCTCAATGGACTACATGTCAGGCCTCCCATCCACCAAGTGGGGAAATGACTGTGTTTTTGTGGTTGTTGATCGCTTTTCTAAGATGGTGATTCGGGTTGCCTGCAAGAAGAGCATCACAGAAGAGGCCACTGCCAAGCTCTTCTCCGAACGAGTTTGGGTACATTTTGGAATCCCACAAACCATTATCTCAGATCGGGATAGTCGATTTCTCAGCACATTCTAGTCAAACCTCTGGTCATTTCTAGACACCAAGCTCACCAAATCCACGACCTTCCACCCCCAAACAGATGGCCAAACCAAGGTTGTAAATCAAATGATTGCGCATATCCTTCACATGTATAATTCAAAGCACCCCCGCACATGGGATGAGAGCCTTCCCTATGTCCAACATAGCTACAACTAAGCCCTGCATAGCTCAACCGGCTACAACCCCTTTCAGGTGGGGTTGGGATTCCAACCATTGGGTCCCATAGATGTTTCACTTCCCCTTGCAGTCACCTCAACCGACTCATCTCCTGCTCCAACTGAAGTTGACAAAGCCACCCGGTTAATTGAGCGGATCCAACACATCTTCTAATAGGTTCAGGATATCCTACAGAAGTCCAATGACAAGTACAAACAACGCCATGATCAACATCGGGTGCCACATAAGTTTCAGGTGGGCAACAAAGTTTGGATGCACTTGCAAAAAGAACACCTTATAGGACCCCATAGGAAGCTTCGCCCACTCTATTATGGGTCATACACTATCACCAAGGCCATGGGGAATAATTATTTTAAGCTCAACATTCCTCCTTTCCTTGGCTTGCACCCAATGTTCAACGTGGATCTCCTCCGCCCTTATTTTCCACCACTATTGGACACCTCATAACTAGAAGAACAAATGACACCAACAGAGCTCAATGCCGACTACATACAACAGGAATCCAATGATCAGATTGTGGACACACATATCAAGGGCACTCGACAGAAAATGATCCATCTTTATCGAGTTGTCAAAGCAAGGCAACTCCTGAACCAAGGCAAGTGGCTCACCCGTGGCCAAATTCAACATAAATTTCCTCATCTGATGGGGGACCTCAACGCAATGAAGACCATTTATTCCTAATGAGGGAGGATTTATCCATATGGATATTGGTGGCCACACACCTTTTCCAATTGGCTCAAAACAATTTTCTGACAATTTTGGTAATTTACTATTTTTAGCAGTTTTCACTTTCGGAGCCTTTTTGAGGCCCTAAACGATGTTTTTTTTTGGGAAAAAAAGTTTGAAATATTTACATTCCTTTGATATTGTGCCTAAAATGAATCTCCTCGATGATACCTTTCCAACGGGCTATCATACGCCTAAAACGAAGATCGTATGCAAAAGTTACGACTCAGGGAAGTTGATGTACTAACTTACCCAAACAGGGCCCACATGACTTTTGGCGCTTCATCTCCTAGGGTTAGGTTTTTGGATGTCTAGGGTTTTTGACATTCCTGATTATTGTAAAAATGCCTTTAGAGCCTCATTTTAATCATCTTCTTGCGAATGAGTGCAACCATCATATCTCTTCTCAGAGATAAGCCGCCACCATTCCAACAAGCTTGTTTCCGCTGCATTTTTCAATTTCCATCTTATTTCTTTATTAATAGAAACCAATTTTACTGTATCTCTATTATTTTGTGTTAAGAACCTGTTAATAATATGTATTCATTTCATTCTGCTCATAAAATCCGGATCAATGGTATCAGAGCGGTTTGCTCCTTGTCGTCTTAATGCATGTCCCCAATGAGGTTAGAGTACAAAGAGTTGGGTCTCGATCTTGTTTCTCTTGAGGAAAAAATCTCTCACACACCCAAGAGACCTCTCATGGCAGGAGAAAATAAATAAGATGGGACAGGAGATCCTTTCAAACTATTGATTGAGGAATCCCTCACGCAATAGAGGAATGGGATGATGGATAGTTTCGCGCAAATCCTTCGACGGTTACTAACAGGCGACGCATCTTCTTCGAACAGAGGCGTCACCCCTTCAAGGTACAAACAAACTTCGATATTCCTATATTTGAAGGTCAGATAGACGCAGATGCTGTAGACAAGTGGTTGAATCTACTATAAGGGTATTTTTCTATCCATAACTTTTCAAATAGAGAAAAGATTACTTTTGCGCTCCTCAAAGTTGCTCCCCATGTCAAAGATTGGTGGGAAACTTTCTGTGAGAAAAAGGAAATAGAGGAACCTTCACTATTTTCAGTCACGGTCACCTGGGAATCCTTCAGGGATGCTATTTTTAGTCACGGCCACCTGGGAACCCTCACTCTCAATTTAGTAGGACCCAATCCATAAGCAATCAAATTCTTATGCATTTGTGGTTTCTCCTTCCTCTTGTCCAACATCCATACATGGTCATCCTCCTTGAAATTCCTTTGTCTTGCTTTGTGATCAAACATTCCATTGATCTTCTCTTGGTTCCATGCCATTTGATCTAAAGTGTTCCTCTTGGATTTTTCTAGTTCTATCACTTGGTCAATCCTTCCTTGCAAAGCCTCCTTATTAGTCATATACTATTGTGCGAACTAGAAGGTAGGAATATGAAGGTTAATGGGTAGTTTGGATTCCAATCCATACACCAATTCAAATCAGGTTTTTCATGTGGAATTATTGGTTGTGATATGGTCTGCCTATAAAGCGTACTTTATCTTACTATCCTAAGCCTTCTTGTTTTCTCCTACAATCTTCATCAAATTATTATTCCTAGATTTTGCCAATCCATTTCCCTAGGGATAGAAGTTGGAAGAGTGAGATAGGATGACCCCATACTTAAAGAAGAAGTTTTCTAAAGAAAGGGTGCTAAAATCCTTGGCATTGTCATTAGAGATTTTTCCAGGGGCACCAAACCTTATTATTATTCTATCCTCAAGAAAAATCATGACAAATTCCTCGATTTCCTTTTTTGTTGGAATGGATTCTACCCACCTAGTGAAATAGTCTATAGAAGTCAAGACTTGGTTGTATTTAGGAAACTCATGATGGATTGTACCCTAACTAATACTTGGTTGTATCCTAAAAAACCATCCAATATTGACATCATTCCAACTCCTTTCCATGCTCTTCCTTCTTCATATTTCTCATAAATATTTTCTTTATGGTCTACGGGAACCCCAATCCTAGTCCACTATGGACAAACACCTTTAAATTTCAAGCATTGTAACAAACATTATTTTTTGAGAAATTCCAGAGAACTATTTCGGGATCAATTTTACTATGATGTCAATATTGGATGGTTTTTTAGGATACAACCAAGTGGATTGGGATTACTTGGTTGTATCCTAAAAAAACATCCAATATTGACATCATAGTAAAATTGATCCCAAAATAGTTCTCTCAAATTTCTCAAAAAATAATGTATGTTACAATGCTTGAAATTTAAAGGTGTTTGTCCATAGTGGACTAGGATTGGGGATCCTGCAGACCATAAAGAAAATATTTACGAGAAATGTGAAGAAGGAAGAAGAGCATGGAACATAGCTGGAATGATGTCAATATTGGATGGTTTTTTAGGATACAACTAAGTCTTAGTTAGGGTACAATCCATCATGATTTTCCTAAATACAACAAAGTCTTGACTGCTATAGAATATTTAAATAGGTGGGTAGACGCCATCCCAACAAAAAGGAAACCGAGGAAGTCGTCATGGGTTTTCTTAAGGATAGAATAATAATAAGGTTTGGTGCGCTTGCGAAAATCACTATTGACAATGCCAAGGATTTTAGCTCCCTTGCTTTAGCAAACCTCTGTTTTAAGTATGGGATTATTCTATCTCACTCTTCCAACTACTATCCCCAAGGAAATGGATTGGAAAAATCTAGGAATAATAATCTGATGAAGATTGTAGGAGAAAACAAGAAGGCTTGGGATAGTAAGATCAAGTATGCTTTGAGGGCAGACCGTATCACAACCAATAATTCCACATCAAAACCCCAATTTGAGTTGGTGTATTGATCTAAAATTGAAGAAGACTTGTATTCTTGAAAATATTTGCAAGTAAAATTTATGTGTTAAAATGCAAATGGATCAACTTTGCAAACAAACCTTTAATATAACTTACTCATTCAAGATGCATATAAACAACAACAATAACAGTGAACATAAAACACATAACACATCAAATGATAAAGGAGTTCACCCCTCTCTTGGGCTACATCTCCTGATCCAACTTCCAATGGATCTTTTGTATTATTTGCTCAAAGTGCTCAAAAATGTGCTTTATAATGCTCAAAATGACAAATAGACTACTCCAATGGCTTTAGAATGTCCAAAAACCCCTAGCTGGGATTTTTCGGCACCTTGTTTGGCCAAAAATTGAAGAAGATAGGCTTCCTGGAAGTCCCCCTTCAAACTTGTTGTCTCTGCATCTACAAAACGCACCCTTGTTGGCTCAACCTAGCCCACACACATATTTAAGCATAAAAAATTAGCACCAGACGCAACCGCGTGAACCGTGCAAACTGTAGGATGGTTACGGATGCACCTAGCCCCTAACCGCCAGGACTATGGTCGTATGACCCATATGACTGCGCGCAAGTGCAAACATAGGCCCCCGTTTCCATAAGCCAATGGTTTAACAACAAGTGGTAGGTTGTTTGTATAAACGTTGAACCAAATTCAAACCAAATCACAAACCAAATCGTGCGCGCGCATATGGCATAACATATGGTCATATTACAACAATGTATGCGTCCGGCTAAGCCCCAGCCTGGATCTCGCGCCAATACATAAACAATTCAAACTTAAAACTATTTAAAACCATACATATATCAAGGAATACGGTGTGGCACATTAGCAATGCAAACTTTGCAAAGGTTTCACTCATGGGTGGAAGTCACGGGTTCGAACCCGGTGGACTCCAATAAAGTTTTATACAACAACCAATAACAAGGTGCCACGTGGCATCCCATGACTGGGCCACGTTGCACTGTATAATCAACCAAATACTGCCATGTGTTGCACTGTCATTCATCCACATCTGCCAACGGTCTTCCACTCATCCCTGCCACGTGTCGTACGAACTGCCACGTCAGCATCCGTACGGACTGTATAGACTGTACAGTCAGCATCCCTTTTTTTGCTTGTTTGTCATTTTGAACAGAACACGGTATCTCTCGCTCCCGACGTCCGTTTGAACCCAAACAAGTTGTGTTGGGTTCGTAACAACAAGGCCTACGCTCTTGTTCGATTTGAAGCGATTCCAAGAAATTTGAATTTTTGAGCAAAATTTGATCCCCTGGATCATGTATGGATTGGAAGCAAAACTTCCTATCAACCTTCATATTCGTACCTTCTCGTTCACACAATAGTATATGAATAATAAGGAGGATTTGCAAGGAAGAACTGACCAACTGATAGAACTAGAAAAACCCTAGAGGAACACTTTAGATCAAATGACATGGAACCAAGAGAAGATCAAGGGAATGTTTGATCACAAACCAAGATAATGGAATTTCAAGGAGGAAGACCATGTATGTATTTCGGACAAGGGGAAGGAGAAACCACAAATGCACAAGAATATTATAGCTTGTGGATTGGGGCCTACCGAATTGATATTGAGGTTGGTATTCCTTTATCTTAGCCACAATTGAGAGAGAGAAGCTATCGTTACCTGTTAACAAATACCTTCTCAAACCATACTTTTTTAAGGAACCCGACCTTTGGCATGTAGTGTAGGTTAGGTATGGAATTTGAATCCTCCATTGCATTTGTATATATGATTTCATCATGCATTCATGCTAGTGTAATATTGCATTCTCTTGCATATACTTTTTATTTTCATTTGTATATTGTGCATTCATGTTAGGAACTTGCACTGTTCATAATTACTTTATCATGTATAGTTGTAATAAATTGTTTTTTCCAGCATGATTTTTTGATTTACTACTAACCCCAGTGGATCACATCCACCAGCCTATACTTATAAGGTGTTAGTGTTGTTAGAAGTGGGTGCAGGATTGCAGGACTTGGACAATCAGAGATGTTGATGTTCTCATGTGCTTTACGGTGGGAACATGTCCCCATGTTGGAGCCAGATGTTACCCCCCCCCCATTCCTAGATGTAACTAGAGAATATCATGTCTCATGGACCACAATGGAGATAGTGATCCTAACCATGATGATGATCAACATGTCCACAGATAGCAGCCCAACAACACCCCTCATATTTCCTTTTCTAATACAGATAAACCAAGCTCATAACATCCAATCAACTCAGTGTATGGGACATGGTAAGCCAATTTCACCATGAGGTATCTTAATCCTTCTTTCATGCGAAGGGTTGTGCTTGATTTACTAGGCATGTGGATGAGGATCATTGGTTGAAGTTGGATAATAGATCACTAACTCATGAAGTTATGTTTGTTGCCTTGTTTCACCTTGGTGGCCAACATCTGTTCCCTAGTCCTGTCTTTTTACCGCCCAGGGAAAATGTGTACTACTACGGAGTGCTCATAAGGGTAACATTGTGATCCCTGCCATACTTAACACTTTCCACTCTGGAGCTTGTCATAGTGTACTAAAATTTGGTAATGGGTCAGGTTCCATTCTCTCATCAGAAGAGGGGATAAAGGCTAAGATATTGATTGCAAATGTTTCTAAAATAATAAAATAATGATTCTAAAGAAAGAAAGAAATGATAGCAAAGGATCTCAAAATCCAATCCAAACTTGAGCTCTACCCTTTCCATTTTCACCCCAGTCCCAAGCAGTGATACTATAGCTTGAAACATTATAAAAGGGTACTTGCAAATATTATAAGAGGACAAATATCCTTTGGCTCATTTTCGGGTGGTTTAGTTAACAATAATGATTTCTTTCTAGCTTATTTGATTTCCTCAAAATGTGAGTGATGATCATAAGAGTATAATTCTCTTTCTACCATCTCAGCTTCATCAAAATTAAGTACCAAGGTGTTCTTATTATCTCGTTTAACAAAAATTCCTATGGAAGTGGTCAAGGCTGCAATATAATATTCAATGGATAAGGATTGAGCAGGAGTCGTATCATTGAGAAACGTAATTGAGACATTGAGAAATATTTGGTTGAAGTATTTTATCTTCTCTCTTTTGTCCATCTTGATGGCTCCTAATTCTTTGTGTAGAGATATATTTGTTTTCTTTTCCCAGAATTTTCTGATAAAGACCCTCTCGAAAACATCCCATCCAATTATAGATCTGGGTGGCAGGCTGAAATGGTAAGTAGATGCTCTACCTGAAAAAGTATAGGGAAATAATCTATAGACTGCGTCTTCATGTTGGACATTCAACAGGTGAGTAACTAGGAAAAATTTATTTAAACGTTCTTCTGGGGTTCCTGATTTATCTGGATCGAATTTGGGAAGTATCTTATCTGATTTTTTGGGCATTTCGTGAAGGGTCCAACTAGATTTAAATCCCCTTGGGACTTCCATGATGGGATTATTTCTCTTTGGTCTCTTTTTTCACCCATGATCTGTTCTAAGTTGATTCTTGGATTATCTCCTTCGATATTGTCCTCGGTTTCGACAAGGATACGTGAAGCTTGGCTCAAGGGTATTGAGACTTCTTGTAAAGTGGTTTCAATAAGATCATCTATGGAGTTGATGTAAATATTGGGATGTGTCCTAGGTCTTTCCATGTAGGTTGCCTTACTTCTCAGAAGCTCAGAGTCTGTTGGCAACTTACCAAGTAGCTTTATGTAAGCACGTGTCATACGACGAGTTTCAGAGAACTCTTATTGTGCTACTCGAAACTAAGTCTCGATGTCTGTTTCAGGACTATTAGAGGCACTTCCAAAATTAGGATTTGATTCTTCATAGGTAATTTCTTGTTCATATTCAATATGAGGCAATAAAGAAGGGTTGGGTTTATTTCCTAAAGACTGATTTCGGTTGTGTAAGTCATTTATGTAAGCCATAGAAATTTCCCTCCTTCTAGCGCCAATTCTATTTACGAGTCTGAATTCGACCGACAACAACAAGGGCTACTCCTCAGTACACTATCCCAACTAGACTATGCATTGTTTGGATTAGGAGTCCCATCTGGAATTTGGCCCGACTACCATTGCTACTTTTTTGGGGTTTTGGCCAATTACGGTCTAGTTTACCAATCAAGATGAATGATGGATGGATATGCAATGTAAATATGCAGATGAAGACTATGTATTGAAAACAAACTAATCTACTCTAATCTATTCTAATCTATCCTAGCTATGAGAATACTAAATTAATCGACGAGCTGTAAATGAGTCCAAATTCTGCATAAAATTCCACACAGGTAGCTAAAATAGAAGATCATAACAAAAAGCAAGTGCATGAAAATATATATCACTAGAACAGTCTAGATTATATCAATGCATATGTTAACAACTCATCAATCTTAGGACTTAAAGATATGTGAAAAAATACTTAAAATTGTAGAATAATATAGAGTGGATAAGATTTAATCTATAAGAAAGCAAGCATTCTTACAGTACATGTGAACAACATACATATCCACTTGAAATAATTCACAACAAAAATAGATTCACACACAGGTGTTCCTTCTTCAAAAAACTGGCCCCGAGGGCTTCTCAATATTCATTAACAAAGTATGTGTTCTTGAATTAGTTCTTGGGTATATACATTGCTTGAAAATCCCAAAAGTCCTTACAAAATGAGCCTCTTCTATTTCTTATACAATTCTTAGTAACAACTAAGTGACTCTTTTCCTTCCTCTTGAAAAGGTTGTTACAAAATGGTTCAGTTTCCTATTTCCTAGTGACAAGTGTACACTAAAGACAAAATTGAGATCAATTGAAAAAAGACAAAATAAGAGGCAGGAGATAATGATTTCTAGATTGTTATTTCGTATTATTCAAGGAATCTTGTCTCTAAGATATATTATCTGCATTTCCAGTTGATCATACAATGAGATGATCCTTCAGTATAGTAGTTCTTCGAGTGCAACAGTGTCCATGGTCGTGTTGTCTTAGATGACTTGCATGCCTTTAGATAAAGTGTCCATGAATGTTTGGATCATGGTGTTGGTGTGGAGTCTGGTCGGTTGTACAATGTGTTGTTCTACGAGGTCCATGGTTAATTCAATAGCTTCCTCAGTAATTTCCCACCTTTGATTGGTGTTGTCTTGGATTTTGTCGATTAATTCTTCCATAACGAAGGTCTGTCCAAGATCAACCGGTGGAGGAAGTTGACATCCTCTGATCAGTTCTTGAGTAGCCTTGTGCAATTTTGAACATATTCCCATTCACTTAGCAATCTATTTTTCATCTCTTTGCCCAACTTGTTGACAATGATATAGTGAGTGTGTATCCATTCTTCTCTCCATTTTTCTTTGACTCTAGGGTTCAGACGGTATGGTCGATGCTTAACAGGTTTCGCATCAGGCTTCAATTCAATTCTCATTTCTCCTAGATCTCCATTAATTCCCTTCAGATTCGAGAAGTTGGTGGGGAATAGGTCCTTGTATTCCCTCAATAGGGCCTAAATTTCAATCATGGTTTGTTTGTCCCAATAATCTCCTATAGAGGCTATCTCAGGATGCTTCGTACTGCCTATATTAACATTGTGCAATTTCAGAGAGTTAATTTAGGATCTACTAGCTTAAGGAGAAATTGTATCCTGAATAATCCTAGTGCCTTTGGACTCTTTAAAGGATAGATGCCTCAGGTCTTCTAAATTTTCGGGATCATCTGGTGCAGTATCAACCTTACTACAGTAAATAGGTAGTGGCGCAATTACATGATTTGTTGGTTGAAGAGATGGGTGTTGGTACAGGGGAAGACCTAGGGTTCAATGCTACAACAACGCAATAACAAAACCCTAACTACCGGCCCTTTCGACAACACCTGCGAAGTAGATGAAGTCTCATATGAGGTAGAGGTGGGGGTGGTTGGAAGACTCACGTGTCTGCAACCTTAGTTGGGACACCAATTTGTGATTGTACTACTTAATAAATCACTTAGCACCGTCAGTTCCATAATATGCAATCAATACCCACTTCGCTGATAAAACATAGCTTCGCATCATTCACACTAATCCAATGTATTTAAGCACTTGGCATAGGTATATAGATCAGATCAAGTAGACTAAGCACTAATCATGGCCATATAGATCAGATCTAACATTCTCGCATATCATAAGCACAAAGCATAAGTAGATCTATCTAAACATATCAAAACACTTAGCAAATAACATATGAACACGTCAAGACAAGGCACAAAGTAGCATAACATAGTATTTACATGGTTCACCCCCACCCTGGGGATACGTCCACCAACTCTTGTTCTTTCTTATCTTCAGTTAATCGTTTACAAGCACAGAGCCTCAAAACCCTTACTCTACATAAGACAAAAGATCTGCGCAACTTGTTAGATCATTCTTCCTTGCGTTCCAGCACTAAGCCTTCCACAATCTGCTACAAGGAACTGCACTTAGCTCTGCAAGTCTCTTACAGTCATGCACAAAACACTTACAAACTCTTCTTGCACTTAGCATACATTCACACCACATAGATGCACCACTTACACACACCTTCTATCTAGCCTAAGCACTTATTTATATATTACAAAATAGGCCTAAACACGGGTAAACCCATGGGACGATATCCCATTCCCGTTACATATTCCCACATCCCAAAAAGGACCCAAAAAGGGGTCGAGATCCCGTGATCTCTGCTTCATCTTCTGCTCCTCCTTCGACAGACTGTCGAAGTCCCAAAATAAGTCAACATGATCAAGAATCTCCCAAAACTTGGTCAAGGGCCAACAATGGGTGAAAGCTAGAAAAATGCATGTGTTTATGCACATAACAAACTATAGGGGGATAGGCTGGCTTGAACTTATATTTGAATAACAAGCTTTTAATTTGTTACAATGCTAAAGTGAGTTCAGGGGACTTACTTGTAAAAGAGAAATTATGGTAGAATTGACGGTGAAGGACATCCCAACAATGGGTTTGCTTTTGGGTTTCTTCGTGTATATACCAGGCTATGGGGATTGGTCCTAGTGAATGAAAAAAATGGTGCTATACCACCTATCAATATCCGACTTGAAAATATGATGCTACATCTTCTGAAATATCGCTTTGAAATCAGGTCCAAACAACTGAACCATTTGTTGGCGCATGGTTGGACACCATGGTTCTCGGAGTTTGCCAAAAAAGGAATTGTTGTAGTCTAGAGCACTGGCATATTCAACCTTTCGCAAGGGAAGGAGGTCTCACCTGAATCACTACCGAGACTTATGTAAAATGGAGTGAGGTTGAAGAGAATGCAGTGGTGGGAAGAACACAAACCAACTAATTGATCACATGGTTGGGATGGTAAACAGGTCAGACACAGTCTAAACAGAGTTAAACAAC
Organism: Picea sitchensis; assembly: GCA_010110895.2. NCBI lineage: Eukaryota > Viridiplantae > Streptophyta > Pinopsida > Pinales > Pinaceae > Picea > Picea sitchensis. The sequence goes on from SNQJ01S0008175.1 coordinate 343,612, forward strand.
ATATATAATGATTTGTGCATCATACATGAATAAATCCATGGGAAGCAAAGTAACCAAACAAATCAATAATTGCATGTAAGTAGTGAAGAGATCCAATATGCATAATGGAGACTTGCGCAAAAGAAGAATACAGAGTTCATCAAAATGCATACACCATTTACCAAAATTTTAGGGAACCAGTCATCTCCTAGATTAATATCATATCATAACATCTGATACAAAGTTCTGTTTCCATATTGTACAGAGAATAACATATCAACTATAAACTCGATACACGGGGTTCCCGCAGCTGGTATGATCACAACAAGCATTTAAAGTATTCCTAAATTTGAAATCAATACAACTGTCAAGAGCCTATAAAGAACAAGAATTTACAATAATGATAGTGATTCATAACAAAACCCCAGAATGACTCATCAATCAAGTAACTCTCTTATAACTTAATCCCAACCTGTTACATAACTCCTCGCTATCGGGTTTTTCCCCAGACTTATTTCTTTCTTTCTTTTGTTATTGTGCTTTCTTGATTCTACATTTTTTTTTGTTTCCACTAGAAGGTTCTGGTGCTTTCTATTGTCCCTTCTAGCTGGTGGGAAATTGCATTCCTTTCTAGCCCTCTAAGCTATCACTTTCCACTGCTTGGATTCTCTGCTGGTGTGTTGTGTTTTTTCCCAACACAGTCTAACTACTACAAAAATGTGATGTTTTGGCAAAGTCGAGTCTTCTCCAAAAAGGGAGGGTCCAACGCTTTCTTCAACCGTTCCTGCATGATCTTATCGTTCTTTCTATCATAAGTGAAGCTTCTCAAATCAAGTAGTTCACTTGGTTGAAATGGTGTCCAGAGTCCCAACCCTAACCCACTGACTGGTGTATTTGTGTTGATTCCAACAATTTATACCTCTAGGGGATCTGTATCCATTGGGTGAGTGTCATTACCCTTTTCCTCTGTATCCTTCTGTTATTTTTTTGCTTCTGTTGCTTTCGGCCACTTCTTTGGATTCTCTTTCTGTTGCTTCGTTGGCTTCTCTTTATTATGCTTATTTGATTGCTTCTTCTATTTGTTTGGTCTCCCTTTCTACTACAGCTTTTGCTTCTTCCTCATCTTTGTCTTTGGCCTTCTCTGCCTCAATCTTCCATTTTTTCTTGGCAACATAATTTTTCTTCTTGTGGACTTTCTCTTTATCTCTTCTTTTATTTTCGGCTAGTGTTTCCTTTTCTTCTCCTATCGATCCTAAGTGTGCTTAGGTAGAGGTGGTAGGTGATTCTTTGACCACCTCCTCTTCTGCTTTATTTCGAGCTTCTTCTCTATCTCTTTCTTCATCTACAATTATCCCTTTTGGTTGGCCACATCTTTGGAATATCATGTCATCACAGGTTCAGTGATTTTGATGTACTTAATATTCCTCCTAGATATCCATTGTGTATTCCCAGGGTAGACCTATTTTGTTGAAGTGGACTTGTTGATGGGGCCTAAATCCCTTTAACTCAATAGTAGGAACCAAACCCACCATCGAGGCCCAATTAGACTCTGCAGCGTTTAATGATGGATTGGTTCTCCAGATCTTGCGATTTGACCGAAATAATCGATGGGATTTATGTCTTCTTTTGAAGGTTTTCTCCTTCGGTTCGGACATTCTTTTTTTTGTATTTTCTCTTAGGTAGGACTGGTATAAGATAAATCTGGTATAAACAAACTAGATAACAAAATGGGAACACATTAAACTACTGGAGAAGAGGTTGATCTTGGGATAGCCCTTTACTCTAGAGTGAAGGTAATGATCGTATACCACAGTCCTAGTACTAATATGTTAACCATGTGAATACTCCAATTACTGATTGAGATACAAATTATCAGAAGAAAACATGCATGTGATAAATGACAGCAAGTAAAATAATTCGCTCAACTATAATCATCGATCTCATAATAACACAAAGATTCATTTTCATCATTAAAGAAAGAACTGTAAACAATTGCATCAAATAACTTATCAATAGATTTAATAGCTCTTACTTGTTACTGCATCCATTCATGAGATGGAATAGGAAATAGTTCTTGTCCACATCCAATCATACACACATTTGATGAAAACATAAACTTATCTCTGGTCCAGAAGGACTTCTTAATTAAAGGCAACTCTGAAATAGTTCTTAATAAAACAAAAAATGAGAGTTTCTTGCAACAACCATCGACCCTTATCTAATCAATCGATGCTCTTATTTATAACATAAAATTAACTAAAAATAAAAACTAAAGTGCAGATAAGCAAAAGAGAATTCACCACATGGCGTTCACTCCTATGAGTCTTCTTTGAGTCATCTCAAGATATCACTTAAGAGGGTGACTCTTCTCATACTTCGACCATTGGATGAATAGATCCTCGCAGGTATTGACATATGAGAATCTATGTTGTTCCATCAGGGCTGAGTGAATATCCCTTATCTCTACCGCATGTGCCTGGTATTTGACTATACTGACACTTAATTGTTGCAACATGGCCTGAGATTTGATCGGGTGTTCCATAAACTATCACACGCACCTGACCTGGTGTTGTGTCTATCACCTTTTCTAGTTCCTCGGCCCAGGATGAATCTTTCTCGGTGTGTGATTTGACTATGTCACGCAAGTCAACAAAGTCATTGGGTGTACCAAACTTGGGGAATCCAATATCCTTCATTTCCTTGTTGATTTTGACCCAACTCTTCTCGCTCTTGGCCCATTTTTCTTGAATCTCCCAACGGGGCTCCCAAGCCATTCTTTCTCAATACTCAGAGGCATCTTTCCTACAATCAAAATTAAAATCTTCTAGAGACTGCGTATATAGCAACACTTGGTAAAATACATGTATAAAGTGTAAGCATGAAAAATCCAAACTGGTACATACCTATAAAGCTTGCTAAACCTAGTTATTTGATACTCATGAGATCTCTGCAACTTTCGAATTGCTTGCTCCACTTTTGTTAGTGCTGTCATCTTTCTCTAGTTAGGGTGGGTCTTAGTCAGGTTACATCCACGTGCCACAACATGAAAGATTGGGTACAAAATAATGTGAGAGTTGAAGTGACGCCAGTGGCCGGTTTTCCCTTGGACAAAAGAAAGGATGTCAGAGTCAAACATGTGTTAAGAGTATCTGTATGTTCGAAAAGAGTCAGGTCCTGTCATAAGGGAAGTCGTTAAGTTCCCCGGGTCGAGGAAATTTGTTTAAACAAAAGTCGCATCAACAAGTGAAACAACCATCATCAACTCATCATGAAGGCTTGGGGAATGAAAAATCACGATGATCGTATCACACACACCCTGCAACTCCTATCAGTTGTATCTCACACGCCCCGAAACGTACTCATCACGTAGATGTGCCACATAAAATCTTCAATTTTCTCCAAAACATCCATTCGCCATGAATTCAATGTTCCCTAGCACATTTCCACCCACTGCCCACTCTGTTATAAATTATGGATGTTCTACATGTATTCTACTCACCAGACGAGCTTATGCACTCTTGGTAGTTCGTCTTGCGAGCCCAGATTGATCAATTTTTCCTCTTTGGGCCCTCGCAAAGTTCCCCTCACATAATACAGATATGTGTCACACCATGGGAACCCCTCAAAACATAAGAAGGGGCACGCGAAGCAACAAAAGTGCTAGGCTTGAGCCCCAAATCACCTGGGATTCGTTCTTACTCACAGCGGGCATTCTCGAGGTTTCAAAGGGAGGTTCCTACCTACATGCAGAAACGATGATATCAAATCATGCAAAGGATGAAGTGGAAGAATTTGTGCTGAAAGGAAGGACGTTGGAAGACATGCCTCCCCAACAACAAATACCTCGGAGAAGGGGAAGGATAAGGAAGAATAAGGAAGCTGGGGAAACCCAAATCCCAAGCGAGCCGTGTGCAATATCAGTTGTTGAGGAATTACTTATGCGCATATTAGGCTAGAGCCTATCTAAGTCACAAGTTGGGGAAGCGGGAGCAGAACGAGGAGGACATATGTCACGGGCACTAACGTTCGAGAGCCGACTTGGCAGCTGAAACGTGCACAACTTGTCATTGCCGAATTCTACCAGGAAAATAGAGAATTAAGACGACAATTGGAGGCAAAGACCCTTGAGGTGTCAGTATCAAAAGGTCATGAATGGAACGTGACATGGCTCAAGAGACAGCTCTGGGAAGCGCAAGATACAATCATGCAACTACACGAAGCACAAAGGGCATCAAAAGAACAAGATAAGAAACATCTTAGAGAACGTGAAGTAGCTGGGGAGAAAGTCCACGTGGACCTTGACAATGCGCATAAGAGACATGATTAACTAACTCTATTTTGTATTCTCAGACGTGGCACAAATATTGACAGTTTTGAAGATTTTCATGTTTTTAATGTAAACCGGGTTGGTTGGCCAAATAGTGTAGACAATGTATATTGTATGTAATTTGAGCTCGATTGAAATCTAATGTAAAAGTCCTGAAACTTTGATGAAAGGATTTTGGTTGTAGTGGTTGGATGTATCGTTTCTTTTCTTTGTGTATGCATTTCTTGTGTTCTTTGTCCATATCTTTTCTTGTCTGATTCAGAACATATTTTTGAGCCTGATATTCTTTGCATAACGCCCCTTGTTCACGCCATTCAGACAAACCGTATTTCCTCTTAGTTAACTCTGAATTCATCCTCATTCGTGCTCCGAGTTGCTTTGTGTGTTTTCCTCCCTGCCACACGATGATCTTATATTGAAGACTGTTACTCACCTAGCTGACAAGGTATCGAGGGTCGATGGTCGGGGCCAAACCTATCACTAGTTTTCCTGTGGATTAGATTCCTAAAAAACTCATGATGCTGAAACTTTTCGGAAGTCGGCGATCGGAGATAAACTTTTACCGTGGTCCGAATGTTCGTCGCGATTTGGTCTTCTCCGATTTCGCTAAGCACGTCGGGTATCAACTATTGACGATATCATTTCTTTCTTTGTTAATGTTTACTCTCTTCGATTTTTACCGATGAGGAAGGGGATCGGTTTTCAGAGATATCCTTGTGTGATGCTTGTCGCAAAAGAAAACTTCCTTTTGTCGATGTCGGTGAAAATCGGTGCTTGGCGACTGTGGTTTTTTCGAGTGATTTTCTTTCCTCTTTTAACTCCTCCTGATGCCAAATTTGGGCGCATCGGGTGAAATGTTTTGACTGTTGATTCCTTATTTAAAATTTAAGCCTTTTTAAGTCAGGGGTTTTCATAGATTCAAGCAAACTTTGAAAGACTTAATGAGATTCAAGATGATAAGCAAAGACAACATTTTTAGCAATGAAGTCGAATTAGGCAGTGCAAAAGATCAAGTGGTACCCAAAAAGTGAAATTTGACATGGATTTTTAGGGGGTGTTGAGTGCTCAACAAATGGCAACTTACTGGGTGAAAGCATAATCTATGTTCCTTCCTTGGGCTCGGTTGATGCAAAAAACTGATTAGGAACTTAATTGGTTTTCATCAGAGCTTCTTTTTCCTTTGCATTTGGAATTTTCCTGGTTGATGCATCTGGATCTGCCTGTGGGATTTTTAACCTTTATTCCACCTTATTTTCCTGTGACATTGACCAATGCCCTCTTTTGAAAAGAGTCTAGTAAAGCATTCACAGGCACTGGACCCTTTTGTTACCTTCATTCATTTGCTATGGTGTTGCTCTGCTGCCAGCGAGGGTCCATAGCCTTGGCGGAGTCACCCTGACATCACAGACCTTACTCTGTTGCCAGTGAGCATCCATAGCCCTGGTGTAGATATCTGCATACCCTCTCCTACTGTACGCTCATTTGATATAGTTGATTTTTTATTTTATTTTGGCAAAATGCCCTGAGCGAGAGGGAGAGGAGGACGTCTGTTATTTGCAAAAATAAGAGGTGGTTAAGGTGAAACTTACTATCTCTGTCTCTGAGGTGCATGTAGTCCTTTCCAGCTTTCTTTCTTTCCCTTAAAGTATTACCAGACCACTAAGCAGACACTTCCACATTTCTCCAAGGTTGTTCCTCTACACAGGTGAGATGGAAAATCCCTTGAAACAATCGCAACTCCCTGAGCGTTTTCTTGTGTTTGTATGCGAGCGACGAGTTAGGAAGAGAGTTTGCTACATCGCATGATTTGAGGTCAATCATTTTCTTGCTAAACACAATCTTTACAAATATTGGAAGGATGATCACAAAAGACAAAAAAATCCAAAAGATAAATCGACGCATCAAAAGAAAATATAAACCATTTTTTTTTTTTTAATGAAAATATTGTTTAAGGGCTTGGCCATTTACTGGGAGAGCGTTAGATTCTCCCCTCAGATTATGTAGTCAATATGTGCCTAACCCAATCTTCTCAACCACCTAGAAATTTCCTAGCCATAGATTATGAAACTTAGAATGTTTTCCTTTAGGCTACTTTGCGTTGTCCCACTTCAGGACTAGGTCTCCTACTTCGAAATCCTTCTCTTTAGCCTTATGCTTGTCAAACCATCTTTTAACTATCTGTTGGTGGGCTATGAATTTTGATTTATATTCTCCCTTTCTTCTTCTAACATGAGCAGGGTGTCAATTCTTTGTTGTAAGGTTGATGAGGGTTTCTCTTTGGACTCCTAAGCGAGATGAAGAGATGGAAGATATAGTCCATTTGGGAGAATGGATTCCTGCCTGTATACTAGAAAGTATGGGAAATTTCCTATAGCTTCTTTGGATGTGACTCTGTCGGCCCATAAAGTGTTATGGAGTAGATTATGAGAATTCATCTAGTTGTCTACAATTGTTTTCTTCAATATCCTCACTAGGTTCTTATTAGTTGATTCTGCCACTCTGTCTCCCTGTGGATAATAATTTGCAGAGTATCTAATTATGATTCCTTTGTCTAGGGAAAAATCTATTAATAAGGTGGAAGAAAAGTAAGCTTCATTATCAAAAACAAGAATAGAAGGGACGCAAAACCTTGTGATTAGTTGTTGTTCTATGAATTGGATTACCACCTTCTCATTTAAATGAGTCAGATGGATGGCCTCTACCCATTTTGTGAAGTAATTGGTGGTAGTAAGTATGTACTTATGTTATTTTGAAGAGCTTGGTGTAATCTCTCCTATGATATCTAACCCCCATTGCTCAAAAGGCCTAGAAATGGTCATCGATTTGAGTGGGACCACTTCTCTCTTCTCCCTCCCAGCGCTTATTTGACAAGTTTTACAGTTTGTGGTGTATGTGTGAGCATATTTGAACAGGGTGGGCCAATAATAACCAGCTCTCAGTATATTATGAGCGGTGGTATCTCCTGCAAAGTGTCCACTGATAGGGCCATCATGGAGCTCCTTCAGAACTTTGTCTGCATCTTCATGTTCGAGACATCTTAAAAGTACCCCATCATAATTTACCCTGAATAACACCGAATTTATGAGGCGATATTGTGTGGATTTTAACTTGAAAGCTCTCCTTTCCCTAGGGTTGAGGTTTTCTAGGAAATTCCCATGATGCAGGAGATAATTCAATTTCTCATACCAAGACTCTCGTCTTGGGGAAATGTATGAAGCTTTACCACACCATAAAGCCATTTCATTTTCCCATTCAGGGTCTTCCTTTACTTGGTCCTGAGCTTCGACTTCCATCTTGCATAACCCTTGTCCCTTAACAAGTTTAACAGGTTTTATATCTAGATCAAATTCTTGGACTACTTCCATCCAGTTCCCTCTTCTTTCCCCCATCTCATGTTGAGCAAACATGGATCAGACTGTAGGGTGAGGCACGATTACTTTGGTGTGATTCTTGAGGATTTAAGATCTGAAATGTTTTACTGCCTTGTAAACCGCATAAGCCTGTTTATCTATAGTGGGATAATTATGTTCAACACCTTTGAGGTTAGTGCTCATGAACAATATTGGGGCTTCGTTTTTGTCATCATCCATTTGAGTTAAAACCGCAGCTAACGATTGGTCAGAGGCGAAAGTATAGAGGAAAAAATATTTACTAAAATCGAGGCTTCACAACACTAGAGCCTAGGATATCGCAGCCTTAATATTGTTGAAATCCTGCTTCCATTCATCATCCCACTTAAACTCAACATCCTTATGAATCATTTTTTGTAGGGGTTTGATAGTTTCCGCAAAATCATGAGTGGACTTCCTTACAAAATTGATTTTCTCGAAGAATGACTGCATAGCTTTCTTGTTGTGAGGTAATGGAAGTTGAGCTATGGCCTTAATTATTTTTGGGTCTATGCGGATATCTTCTTGAGATAAAATGTGGCCTAACAATTTACCTTCCTCGACACCGAAAATAGTTTTTTTAGGGTTTAAGGATATTTTGTATTTCCTACACCTTTTGAAAATCTGGGTTAAGTGTTGTATGTGATCTTCTCTATTCTTTGAATATTTAGTTACGTCATCCAAGTACACTACTACACACTTGTTGATTATTCCTTGAAATGATATGTCCATGGCCCTCTGGAAGGTCGCTCCTACATTGATTAACCCAAATGGCATGCGTTTAGAAACAAAAGTTCCCCACTTGGTTCGGAAGGTGGTTTTCAAACGGTCTTCCTCTGAAACCAGAACTTGGTTGTAACCTGAGAAAACATCCAGCAAGGAGAAAATCTCAGAGCCAGACACGGTTTGCAAGACTTTCTCCAATGGTGGGACTGGGTAGTTGTTCTTTTCTGAAGCTCTGTTGAGGTTTCTGAAATCTACGCATAGGTGAATTTCGCCCTACTTTTTCCTCACAAGAACCAGATTTGCTACCCATGCAGAGTGTCTAACCTGGAAGATAATTTTGGCATCTAATGGTTTCTTTAACTCCTAACACATGAGAGGCTCCAAGGATGGGTGGTACTTTCAGAGCTTCTGTTGGAAGGGTTTCACTTCAAGTTTGAACATGATAGTGTGTTGAATGATACAAGTATCATAAGTTTTCAGATCTTGGTAGGACCACACAAAGACATATTGATATTGTCTGAAGAGTTTGGGATAGGCCTTATTTTCCTCCTTTTATATGGTCTTGCCGAGGTTTACATTTTTTGGGTTTTTCGGGGTTCTGAGATTTTTAGTTTCATGCATGGGACAAGAACTACTGGTCTTCATGTTTTTTGACCATTTAAATCTTTCTTTTAGGTCAAAAAGGTTTTCTAAATTAGCTATTCCTTTTGGTATCATGTGAGAATTTGATTTGTCGATTGCTTGATTTGTATGAGGATTGGTTTCCGTCAAATGTTCCTAGAATACTTCATCGTCAATGGCTAAGTCTTTAAAATTGTCTTGATTGGTCAAAAAGTTTATGATCTGTTCGTCTCCCTAAAAAAACTTCCAATTAGAAATGTTGTTGGGCACCGAGGGTTTGTATAGAAGTTCTACAGTGAACTAAGAAGCTTCATAATCCTCTAGAGGTGATAGCCTTGAAGCAGTGGTGGCCAGAGAATCAGCAAGAATGTTCTTTGCTCTGGGGATTGTTGTGAGGTTGAAAGCTTTGAAATGTTCTATTAGCTTGTGCATTTCCTGTTGGTAATTCTTTAGGTGTGGAGAGTTGCAATGTATAGTATTCCTTATCTACCTGAAAATGATTTCAGAGTCTCCGAACACCTTCAATTCTTGGACGTTCAGGTCTATGGATTTCTTTAACCCTTGTACTAGAGCTTCATACTCGACAATGTTATTTGTGCATTCGAATTCTAGTCTACAGGACATGAAATGTATTTTGCCTTTCGGTTAATGAGGATACACCTTGCTCTTGAACCTTCTTGTGATTTAGATCCATCAAAGTATAAGGTCCAAAATTTCGGGAAAAATCTATCATCTTCCCCTTTCTTATTACTCTCCTTTTTCCTCCCCGTGAGTTTTGTGATCTCTAACGTGGGTTCTTGGCAAAAGAGGGTTTCCTCTGCCGCCGTCGACAATTCCTCTAGAAAAATCATTTCGTAGTTTTGGGTAAGAGGGACATTAGATGAGAGAGGGGAGAAATTCCCAAAGTAAGAATCACAGGAATAATTTCATAGCACAGGCAAATCTACCGATGAGGGTTCGTCGAGGGTTTCTAGATCAGTGACAATATGTTTCAGATATCTTTCCCTATAAATTATGATCATGTTTTTGTGCCCTTTTAATGGCAAAAAAAGGTGAGCACAATCTCTACTAAAGTATCTGTTTAACTTTTCAGACCAATCTCGGCTTAATAATAACCCATAAGATTCTGGGATATCTACTACAATTATGTCAATCACTAGCACAAATTTAGGATGCATCGCTATTCGGATCATAACATATTTGATTTCCCCCATGACCTCCACCTAAGTTCTGTCTAGTTGTATTACATGTTTGTCACTCTTGAGAGGGACTACGTTTAGATTTTTGCAAATAGACAATGGCATAACATTAGAGGACGCTCCTGAATCGACTAAATAGTTATGGAGGTTTCTGTTAAAGACTTCAAATGTTAAAAGGAACGGTGGGAAACAAGGTTTTCCCTTCTTATCTTCAGAGCAAGCGTTCACAGTTGGTTTATTCCCTTTATATGTGGGGATTAGATTTCTTCCTGGGTCAGTGCTCGTCACAAGACTCTCTACTGATTTTAAAGCCTGTAACATGAAGTATTTTTGCTGAGGGATTCTACATATGTCCATAACTGATATATTAGCCTTCAAATTCTTCAAATATTCAACTATGTTGTAATCCATCTTGGGAAATTCTCGTGTATGGATATTTATAGGGTTTTTTCGGGGAGAAAAAGGTTTTTCTGGAGGATCGGGAGCTAGTCTTCCTCCCAAGATTTGGGTCATAGTAGGATTGGTTGAGACAGTTTGACCCCTACTTCGTGTTTGCATGGCCAAGACTTCTGCAGGTGGTTCTTGAACTTCACATAGGTCTTCGGAAGGCATAGGTAAATCAAGATCCCATATCAACATGGTTGTTTCTTCCGGTGGATCAACCTCTTCTTGATCGACAATATTTATACTAGATCTGCTTGATTATTCGGTCAGGGAGACTTCATCTAGAAACCGGTTAGCCATTAAATTCATAACATGTACCCATTGAGGGAAATCTCTTTCAGAGTGGTTCTCTTGGTGACAAGTACAGAAAGAGTCAAATGCTACATTTCCTAGATCGATGTTTATGTTGGTTGGGGGAGGTTCAATGGATTTGAATGGTGGGTTCCTTTTAAAGAAAGGCTTATAGGGCCTCTGGCCTTGGTTTCCCTCCCTTGCACTCCTCTCCATGTCTATGATTTTGTTTGATAGTTTTTTTACCATACATTGTAGGTCTTCTATTTACCCGCTTCCCTTTTCGGGACTTGTTCTGTTTGTTTTCATGGGGGTCTAGTAAGCAATGGTCTCCTCCTGGGAGGAGGTTGAACTTTTTTCTTAACTAAAGAGACCTGACCTTCTTTACATCCTTTCATTTGGAACTCTATTGTTTTGGCTTCTTCAAAATTCTCAGCTAGGGTTAGTTTGGCAGCCCTCTTCACAAACATGGAAATGGAAGCTGGGAGAGAATTAGCGTACATTTCGATTTTCAACTCCTTAGTAGGTTTGGCCTCGGGATGGAATTTGTTTAAGATAGAGGTGAATCTTTTGTTAAAATCTTTGACCCTTTCCTTCAAACTCATCGTGGTGGTGAACAACTCAGCCATTAGAGCTCCCGTAGTAGTTTCTTTTTCAAATTTATCTAAAAAGTCCTTTTGAAATTTCGTCCAACTAGTTATAGATCCTACAGGGAAGTTAAAATACCATGTGGAAGATCAATTCTCAAAAGTATAGGGGAAAATCCTACAAACCATGTCTTCATGTTGGACATTCATCAGTTTGATGGCTAGTATGAATTTCTTGATATGATCTTTAGGCAATCTTGAGGTTTCAGGGTCAAATTTAGGAAGTAACTTCTCTGGATGTCAAGGAAGGTTATGGACTCATCCAGGGATGGCCAAAGCATCTCTGGACAACCAAGGTTGATTTTTCTGAGGTGGGTTTCCCCTTTCTTCATCATGGTCATTGTTGTCTTCCATGTCTTCATATATTGAGTTAAAACCTTCTTCTTCCGAAAACTCATCGGGATCAGAGAAGTTACTAGCCAGTGTTTCGAGAATTAAATTGAGAGGATGTTCGATTTCAGTGAGAGAGAAATATATTAGGTCTTCTACCGTGTGCACGAAAAATTGGTCAGGGGATTCAACCACTGGTCGACTTATTTGTTTTCTTTGAGGAAGTAATGGAGCTAAGGGCAACACACCGATATGTTGGGCGTATGCTCTTGTGATTCTTCTAAATTGATTTAACTCCTCGCGAGGAAGAGTGTAAGGTATATCAAGGAACAATTGTTCTTCTTTGTGCTGGGGTGAGTTAATCGTTTCAAGAGTACTTAGTGTGTGTGGGATGTCTTGGGAATGACTAGCCATTCATGTGGGCTGTTTTGAATCTATAAGTTGTCTGATATATTATGTGAAATATATATTCAACCATTCATTCTTTAGGCCCTCCTTCTAGTGCCAATTCTGTTGATGGGGCCTAAATCACTTTAACTCAACAACATGAACCAAATCCACCACTGAGGCCCAATTAGACTTTGTAGCGTTTAATGGTGGAATGGTTCTCCAAATCTTGCGATCTGACTAAAATAATCGATGGGCTTTACGTTTTCTTGTGAAGGTTTTCTCCTTCGGTTTGAACGTTCTTTTTTTTTGTATTTTCTCTTAGGTAGGACTGATATAAGATAAAGCCGGTATAAACCAACTAGGTAACAAAAATGGGAACAAACTAAACTACTAGAGAAGAGGTTGAGCTTGGGATAACCCTTTACTCTAGCATCCAGGCAATGATCGTATACCACGGGTCTAGTACTAATACATTAACCATGTGAATATTCCAATTACTAACTGAGATACAAATTATCAGAATAAAGCATGCATGTGATAAATGACGGCAAGTAAAATAATTCAGTCAACTCTAATCATCGATTGCATAATAACACAAAGATTCATTTTCATCATTAAAGAAAGAACTATAAAACATTGCATCAAATAACTTATCAATAGATTTAATAGCTCTTATTCGTTACTGCATCCATTCTTGAGATGGAATAGGAAATCGTTCTTCTCCACGTCCAATCATACATGCATTTGATGAAAACATAAACTTGTCTCTGGTCTAGAAGGACTTCTCAATTAAAGGCAGCTCCAAAATAGTTCTTAACAAAACAAAAAATGAGAGTTTCTTGCAACAACGATCGACCCTTAACTAATTGGTCGATGCTCTTATTTATAACATAAAATTAACTAAAAATAACAACTAAAGTGCAGATAAGCAAAAGAGAATTCACCACATGGTGTTCACTCCTATGAGTCTTCTCTGAGTCATCTCAAGATATCACTTAAGAGGTCAACTCTTCTAGTACTTCGACCATTGGATGAATATATATTCGTAGGTATTGGCATATGGGAATCTATGTTGTTCCATCGGGGCCGATTGAATCTCCCTTATCTCTACCGCACGTGCCCAATACTTGACTATATTGGCACTTAACTATTGCAGCACGACTCGAGCTTTGATCAAGTGTTCCATAAACTGTCGCACCTAACTTGGCGCCATGTCTGTCACCTTTCTAGTTCCTTGACCCAAGATAAATATTTCTCTGTGTGTGATTTGACTATGTCGCGCAAGTCGACGAAGTCATCGAGCATACCAAGCTCGGGGAATCCAATATCCTTCATTGCCTTGTTGATTTTGACCAAGCTCTTCTCGCACTCGGCCCATTTTTCTTGAATCTCCCGATGATGCTCTCGAGACATTCTTGATCAATACTTAGAGGCATCTTTCCTTCAATCAAAATTAAAATCTTTTAGAGATAACGTATAGAGCAACACTTGGTAAAATACATGTATAAAGTGTAAGCATGAAAAATCCATACTGGTACATACCTGTGAATATTGCTAAATCTGGTTATTTGATACTCATGGGATCTCTGCAACTTTCGAATTGCTTGCTCCGCTTCTGTTAGTGCCATCATTTTTCTCTAGTTAGGGTGGGTCTTAGTCGGGTTACGTCCACGTGCCACAACATGAAAGATCGGGTATGGAATAATGTGATAATTGAATTCATGCCAGTGGCGGGTTGGCCCCTACAGTCAGGAAAGGATGTCAAAGTCAAACATGTGTTAAGAGTACGAGTATGCTCCAAAAGAGTCAGGTCCTATCATAAGGGAAGTCGTTAGGTTCCCCAGGTCAAGGAGAGTTGTTTAAACAAAATTCGCATTAGCAAGTGCAACAACCATCATCATATCATCATGAAGGATGGGGGAATTAAAAATCATGGAGATCGTATCATACATGCCCTACAACTCCTATCAATTGTATCTCACACACCCCAGAACGTACTCGTCACGTGGATGTGCCACAAAAAATATTCAATTTGCTCCAAAAAATCTAGTCACCATGAATTTAGTGTTCCCTGGCACGTTTCCACCCACTTTCCGCTCTGTTATAAATTCTGGATGTTTTGCATGTATTCTACTCACCATTCAAGCTTATGCATTGTTGGTAGTTCATATCGTGAGCCCAGATTGATCAAGTTTTTTGCTTCAAGATCTCGCYAAGTTCCCCGCACATAAGACAGATACATGTCACACCATGGGAACCCCTAAAAACATAAGAAGGGGCATGCGAAGCAACAAAAGTGCCCGGCTTGAGCCCCAAAGTGCCTGGGATTTGTTCTTAATCGCAGCAGGAATTCCCRAGGTTTCAAAGGGAGGTTCCTACCTGTGTGCGGAAACGATGATATCACACTGTGCGAAGGCCGAAGTGGAAGAAGTTGTTYTRGAAGGAAGGACATTGGAAGACATGCCTCCCCAACAACAGACACCCTGGAGAAGGGGAAGGCCGAGGAAGAATAAGGATGTTGGGGAAACCCAAATCCCAAGTGTGACATGTGCAAGATCGACTGTCGAGGAATTACTTATGCGTTATATTTGGCTAGAGCCTATCGAAGTAAGGATTCAGGGAAGCAGGAGCAGAACAAGGAGGTCATATGTCACGGGCACTAGCGTTCAAGATCTGAATCAACAACTGGAACAGGCACAACTTGCCATTGTCGAACTCTACCAGGAAAATAGAGAATTAAGACGACAATTGGTAGCAAAGACCTTGAGGTGTCAGTATCACAAGGTCGTGAAGGGAACATGACATGGCTCAAGAGACAGCTCTGGGAAGCGCAAGATACAATCGTGTAGTTGCGCGAAGCACAAAGGGTGTCAGAAGACAAAATAAGAAACATCTCAGAGAACGTGAAGCAGTCGGGGAGAAAGTCCACGTGGACCTTTCCAACGTGCAGAAGAGACATAATTAACTAACTCTATTTTGTATTCTCAGACGTGGCACAAATCTTGACACTTTTGAAGATTTTCATGTTTTTAATATAAATCAGATTGGTTGGCCAAATAGTGTAGACAATGTCTATTGTATGTAATTTGAGCTCGATTGAAATCTAATGTAAAAGCCCTGAAACTTTGATGAAAGGATTTTGGTTGTAGCAGTTGGATGTATCGTTTCTTTTCTTTGTATATGAATTTATTGTGTTCTTTGTCCATATCTTTTCCTGTCATATTCAGAACGTATTTTCGAGCCCGGTATTCGTTGCGTAGCGCCCCTTGTTCATGCCATTTAGACAAACCATATTTCCTCTAAGTTAACTCTAAATTCATCCTCAGTGGTTCTTTGAGTTGCTTTGTGTGTTTTCCTCCCCGCCACACGACGATCTTATACTGAAGACTATTACTCGCCTAGCCGACAAGGTATCGGGGGTCGATGACCATTGAAAAACCTATCACTAGTTTTCCTATGTATTAGCTTCCTAAAAAACTCTCGATGTTCATCCTGATTTGGTCTTCTTCGATTTTGATAAGCACGTCAGGTATCGGCTATCAGTGATATCATTTATTTTTTTGTTAATGTTTACTCTCTTCGAATTTTACTGATGCTGAAGGGGATCGTTTGTCGGCGATATCCTTGTGTGATGCTTGTCATGAAAGAAAAAATCCTTTTTCTGATGCCAGTGAAAATCGACGCTCGACGACTGCGGTTTTTCAAGTGATTTTCTTTCATCTTTTAACTCCTTCAGATGCTGAATTTGGGTGCATCAGGTGAAATGTTTTGGTTGTTGATTCTTTATTTAAAATTTAATCCTTTTAAGTCATGGGTTTTCATATATTCAAGCAAACTTTGAAAGACTTAATGAGAGTCAAGATGATAAGCAAAGGAAACATTTTTAGCAATGAAGTTGAATTAGGCAATGCAAAAGATCAAGTGGTACCCAAAAAGTGAAATGAGACTAGATGGCCTTCTTGTCTTTGTAAAGCGATGCACCAACTCCGTGAACCACAATCTGATAAGCGATTTCTTGTAGGTTGAAGTTGTAGTTGTGGTTGTCACCACCGCTACTGTTGTTGTTACTTCTACTATTGTTTCTTATGTTGTTGCTACTTCTTCATCATCTTTCTTATGTTCCTCCTCGCGGGATATTTGAACATTTGATATTCTGCCCAGTGGATTTCCCTTTATGCCTAAAAATGAATTCATGGTAAGTTCTAGTGTGGCAGTGAATCTCTTCTTCTTCCCAATTGTCTGTCCTAAATTCCCATCTATGCTTGTGTTTGAGGCAGTGTTTCTTGACCAAATCCAAAAGGTCACGCCTCCAAAATCTTTCCTCTCCAAAGTGGAATGATGTCATTGTGTCCACTTGGGCCTGGGCCTGCTTAACATCTTCAAAGGAATATGACCCGACCCATAATGGAAAAGGAGACCAAATGGCCTTCTTGTCTTTGTAAAGCAATGCACCAACTCCGTGAACCACGGTTTGATAAGAGATTTCTTGTAGGACCAATCTGTTTGGGATGAATCTTGGAAGCAAATGTGGATCCTTGATGGTTCCATATATTCTCATATATGTCTTGTATTCCAAAAGATACTAGTCTCTTATTCTTCGTACTATTGCTTGTGCTTTGTCCGTCATGCATGGTGCAAGTGCATCGAAGATAAGATGGAATAATGGAACTAGGAAGTGATGAAAAATATTGTGATATTTTGTTCTGTACTTGTGCTCCAAGAGCACCTTGTAGTAAATGTGGATTGGAAGGTCGGTTGGTTGCCAAGCCTAGCTCATATTTGGATATTCGTGGCAAATGCATACCATGTCTAGAAGGTAGGAGGACATGTGAAAACTAGGAAACTTCCTGGGGATGATTTCTTTGATCACTCTGATGACCTCTTCTAGGGATGCTGACAGAATATCCTCCTAGTTGAAAGTTGACCCAACATCAACAATGTAGTAGATGAGGGGTGCCCAAGTAAATTTAAATTCTGAAACATCCAATTCCCCATACAATCTGCACAACATCGCTACATCATATTGGTTACGACATTCTCAACAAGTTGGCAGGGCACTCGCATAAGGGCCTTGATTTGAATGGTTTGTTGGGCTTGTACCAGACCTTAAACAAATCCTTCATTTTAAGTGGGAATTTATTAATAATATTTTCAT
Source organism: Picea sitchensis (assembly GCA_010110895.2). Taxonomy (NCBI): domain Eukaryota; kingdom Viridiplantae; phylum Streptophyta; class Pinopsida; order Pinales; family Pinaceae; genus Picea; species Picea sitchensis. The sequence goes on from SNQJ01S0008175.1 coordinate 361,110, forward strand.
CCAATGATAATTCCCCCTTCTCTAGGTGGCAGTAGGAGGCTATATTTGATACTTGGAATGATGTTATCAGGCATTCCCTAGAATTGAGAATGTCCACGTGTTGCACTATCCATGAGATGGCCTCTACGCATGGGAAGATTGTTGCGTGGGTCATCGCCTTATAAATTTTTTACTTCTTGATGTTCTTAAAGATCTTAAGGTTAGAGTCATCTTCTGCTCCTTGGGTGAAACTTTGATTCTTGAACATATGGTAAACTTCGCCCCATTTGATTGAGGTTTCCGTATCAATGATACCTTTAGTATCGTGATAAATGGGTCTTGGGAGGTCTTCCTCCTCCCGGATGCTTCCACTCACAGAGGCTTCCTCCATAGGGGCTTTGTTGGTACTCTTTGTTAGCTTGCGTGGCGACATATCTGGATCTACAAAAGCATATCTCTCATTAGTTTAGGAGAATATAAAAAAACATTAGATTCAAACTATCTCAAAAGGAAAGAGAGTGAAGCAGGGGAAAGACTAGTATTAATTTCTACAATTGGGTGATTTTCAAGACTTGTTATCGCACAATTTGTACTTGTCCAAAGCCAATGGCAAGTAGGTGAAATTGGCGTAACAATAGGATATCCTATAATTGTCACCTCAATAGGAAATACCCACTTTTAGGGATAGGTAAATTTTATCCCAGGCGAGGCATCCCCGGTAACCTAAAGGGTTGGAAAGCTAAGGTTATGGTCAAGTTTATCCCCCCTCTCACTGGTTACCAAAATCATAGGGTCTACGTCTAAGAGATTGAGGCAAGTGAAGAGTAACTTGTGTACCTTCCTGGAACAAGAACAACAAAGCATATATATGGCAATTTCAAGTACAAAAATGATAGTAAAGCCTCAAGAGATGATAGAAAATGTGAATATAAACTAGCTGCTATAAAATTACAGCAACGCAAAAGTTTACAACAAAAAATAGTATTTTACAACAGCTGCAAGAAATACACTTCAAAATTTCTTGAAATCACAATGAAAACTTAACATTTATTGAGTAGACCGATTAGCAATTATTACAAGAAAATTTTGGTAAGTTTAGCTAGCCATTAAAGTTAGTTATGCAACAAATTAGCAGTAGTTAAGGTGGATGTAGCAGTGTTTTGAAACAAAAGCCACTAAATTAGTATGTTAGGCTAAACTAAGGTTAGGAATTTTTAGTGAAAGATTCAAAGAAGAGAGTGTAAAAGTTTTTTTTATCAAATCCTTCAACAAGAGCATAGAAATCAGTGCCTCTTGGGATTATGGAGTCAATTACAGTAGAAAATTATCTTGGAGAAAAATGACAATGATAATATTGTTCAAAGGACCAAGAGATAAATGCTAGAAGTGTTGGCACTTCAAGGCTTCTAACATTCAAGTCTTAAAGATGGATTCCACTAGAGCATAAGCACTTTTAAGCCCTAGCGTGACCCTCTCTCCTTGAACTACTTAAATATATTAAGCAACTAGAACGAGGCTACTAAAGTGCTAGCACTTTAGGGCTTTAGAAGCCTATCCTAGATAAGATATCCTTGACAATTCAACAAGTACAAAGGCTAGAGAGAGAAAGAAGCACTTTGTGTTTCTCTCCTAGGGTTTAAGCAAGTAATTTATAATCTTCAATATGAAGCAAGTAAAATCACCACAAGCATTTATTACATGAACAAAATTGCAGAAATTTTACTTACTTCACCAAGAATAACCAAGCAAAACCCTATTTGAAGACATTCCACCACAAAACTTTCCCAAAGACATCACCAAAAAGCTTCTCCAAGAGGTGTGCACTAGTAATTTCAGCCAATGTTTCCACTAGGGCGAAAATTTCAGACCAAAA
>SNQJ01S0008176.1:8065-45227 GCA_010110895.2 Picea sitchensis
AGTAATTTCTTACTATAATGAGTCGAATTCTGTATGGTGTACCTCGAAATGTATGGTCTATTATTTTGACATTGTGTTTCATATATTAAATGTCTACCATGTTTTTCCAGGGATCCTTTACACAGTCCAAACACTACTCTAGTTCTTTCATTCCTATGTAAAATTTCCTAGTCTCCCAAACTGTAAACCCCGGTTATTTCTCAATTTTCTCGTGGATGAAAAACCCTAAACTCTTTGTAATATTTTGGTTTGGTTTTGGGATTTCAGAGTGGTGTAGCCCCATGTTCTTTTAAGGGAGACTTACTGTATTAACTTTATCATCTGGCAACCCAATGTATATGTGATAATTCATTGTGTAAATGACAATGTTTAATTCAATCTTAACTATTAGTCCCATGCCCTCCTTTCCCTTTTCCACAACCGAGTTTTAACTTGCATGCCTAGGATACCTGATTCACTATGGGGTCGAGCCCGTAGAGTTTGTTTTAACCGTTCCATTCATAAATGAACAGACTCACATAGAGTCGTATCCCACTTTAACTTCTCGTTAAGCTTATGTGTATTGTTTACCTCTCTTGGAGTTCGCCAAGTATTGAATAATCATGCTATTTTTGATGAATTCGTTACAATACGTTTTCCTCTTGTACAGTCTTTGTGGAAAATACTTGAAGATTTTTGTTAAGATTCGTTGGCTTGCTTATGTATTAAAGGGACTCTGTTTAATATGATTAACCCACAATATTTTTTCATTGTAGATATTTTAATTCCTCCTTCAAGTATTATTCTCTCGTTATTGAATATTTGTTCTGTGGGTATCCATTTTACTTTATTACTTATTTCTCTTTATCAATTTAGTTTCTATAGGTTATCATGATTCTATTTTCAAATGAAAGACATTATTTATACTTTTTCTTGCAAAATGTGTGAATATCTCACAATTCTAAGCATTTATGATGGGTCCCTTTTGTCTTGCAAGGGAACCCATCAGGTGAACAATGCACCCACTTCCCTCCTGTATCTTGAATGAGTGGTTTCGTAAGATGGTGAGGATGCCTCTCTCATCATTGAAACCCAAGTTAAGTAATTTAAATCCTTTACTTTGTTGCAATTTTGGCAATTTCATACCCTTGATAATTTACTTAATACCCTTTGTTTTTTGTTGCAGGTTTGGGAGGTGCTCCATATACTTGGAGAAACACTCCACCTATCCGTAAAAGGTATTTGGGTTCCATCTTCTTCCACCAGTTCTTGCAAGAAATCATGGACAATNTTGAATGAGTGGTTTCGTAAGATGGTGAGGATGCCTCTCTCATCATTGAAACCCAAGTTAAGTAATTTAAATCCTTTACTTTGTTGCAATTTTGGCAATTTCATACCCTTGATAATTTACTTAATACCCTTTGTTTTTTGTTGCAGGTTTGGGAGGTGCTCCATATACTTGGAGAGACACTCCACCTATCCGTAAAAGGTATTTGGGTTCCATCTTCTTCCACCAGTTCTTGCAAGAAATCATGGACAATATTATGTAGTCCATTTAAATTTATGTTTTTGTTTAGATGGGGAGTCCTGGTATTTGAGGGACTCAATTGTAAACTTGAGGTATTGAATGGTAATAAAGGCATAAGACAACTTTGTCAAAAGACCTCTATTGTATCATGTGCCTTTTTATATTTAGCGAAACACATAATGGGACTGTTATTCTTTTGTTTGAGATAACAACAACAAATTTACAGTAGTTTTATTCATGTTTATATATATATATGTAAAACTATACTGTAAATAACATACTACCACACTACTTTACATAGTGGTAACCATATAAACTAATATGACTATAGAATTCTCTCAAATATATTGCTTATAAACAATATAACAAAGATATGGAAATAAATGTACAACTACTAAACATCATTAGCATAGTACCAAATTCAAATACACAACTGAAAATACATATTTGAAAAAGTTGATGCTAAAAAAACAAATGGAACAACCACGTTCCACCAAATTGTAGAATAGAACAACCACAATCACTTGTCCCCATCACCCCTTATCTTGACCACTAGTCCATAAGGGAGAATTGACGTATCCCCCTTAGCTATAGTCACCATCAATAGTACAAAAAAAAAATTTCTTCACACTAACAATTCTCATAACAACAAACAATTCTCCCCTCCTCCAAAATACTAAGCAACATCCTACCTCCCACATATGTTCTTTATAATCTTGTGCCTAGGTATTTCATTTCTTTCCCTCCTTGGGGAAATTCATAGCTTTACAAATCCTTGAATTTTAGGGGCTACTAGTGACCAAATTCCACTTATGCGAGTTGTAAAAATTAGCCATGAGATAACTCAAACTTGTTCCCCACTCATGGAGTCATGGTCAACTATTTTTAACTTGGTTGTTCCATTTGTCTTTGAGTATTAATTTTATTAAAAGTTTGTCTCATACGTGTGTCCAATAAAAGAGGACAATTGGGAAAGTAAAATATTTTCACAACAGTCATCAAATAATTAATTACATAATAAAAATTTCAAATTCGGATTTTCCATAAATGGCAAATAATTTCCAAATCCAAATTTTCCAAAAATGAAAATTTATTTCAAAATTCTACATAGAATTTAATTTTCTAGAATTTGAGGATATTACATTGGTCTTGATTATTAACGCCACTACTAGAATTCCAAGAAACCCTGGTCACATAGCTAGTACTTACGCGTTTTCAATTTTCAATTGTGATGATAGTACATGGGGTTTAGGGAACCCCTCAAGACCTTCATACGAGATTTTTCATTCACTTTTTTTTGTTTAACACATAAATCGTCTTGGATCTCTGTTATGAGAGGTTTTGTCATCGCCTTGAAATAATTCTCCCACCATTTAGACCATATTGAACTTGATTTGTAACTCTATGTCTAATGTATTAGTCTCCTCACAAGGTCCAGGAGAGGGTTTTCGAAACATTAAGTTTGGAAACATTTTAAATAGGTAGATGACATTTTATGAGGATCACAAGCGACCTCTGAACACCGACATTTTTCATGCAAATTTAGGTTAAACCTTTAGTACTAAGTCATTAAAGGTATATGAAACACCTCTTAATTATTTTCTTTAAAAGATCTTGTGAATTATATGGAGATACTATGAAAAATGTCCAACGAAAATATTATACCCAAGTCATGGTCTCCTTTCCTTTTGAGTGAAGGTTTATGAAATGCATTTTATTTTCATTGTGAATATACTCTGGTTTATTTTACAAGGACTCCTCTATGTACAAGTTGTGTGGACCGTAAGAGGTTAATCTTGGTTTCACCATTCTTGTTTTTGTCCTTTCACTTCGGGTGTATTTGTATTTCACGTATAAATTGCTTTCTGGTTTAATTGATAATTCTTGTCTAATTACGCCACTTGTAATGTACCCAAAATTTTACAAAATAAAAATAAAAATAAAGGGGACAAACTAAAGTCTATTATGTATGCCAATTGTTAATGTCGTAATACAATTTATGTCTTAATTCATTAACTAAATTCTTTATAGGTGTAACATTATCATCACTCGTTCTAAAGGCTACAAAAGTACTTAAGTTTGACATTGTTGGAAGATGTTTAATTTTGAGGTTTTGAGCTTTAGATTTTGCCTCTTAGAAATAAATTTTTCACCCAAAAATTAAAAGAAACTTGGAGAATCACCTTTTAAATTTAAAGATAAATCCATCGCTTGTTGAAAATGCACTTATGATATCCACCGTCAATTAGCTACTCTAATTTTATCAAATGGTCTTAACGATCTCCGAACTGTAGAAGTTTTTCGAGTTTTAAAGAAAGTGAGTAACATTTGCTTCGAATCTTCGTTCTTTGGGTATTCCAGCAAGTCTAAACATTCCAAAACCCCGAATTCACCGAAATGCCAAAGTACTTAAGGCTAATTTAAGGTTTAAAACATGATAAAGTAAAACATAAAATTAAGTAATAGGAGATTAGCTTCTTCATGAATTTGATCTTCGAGAGATTTATACCCTTATTGTATCCAACACTCACGAACGTCGAAGTATTAACGATATGTATGATTGGTTAAAGTTCACGATTTGAATTGCGATTAACAGTTTTTTTTAGTGAAGAGCTTACAAATATCTCTTGTTACAAGAAGGCTAATCTTATTTCCTTAAGGATTATGGCGCCGTGAAAAGTTGCAAGAAAACTTGATGGTTCAATTTTTAGAATCTAGTGGAACGAAAAATCACTTCAGAAGTTGGATAAACTAACAAAAGGACCAAATATAGCAGGAAAGGGGCTTAACTCCCCAAAGTGGAAGATCTGGCACCACGTGTCCTTTTATTTGGACAACTGAGATTTACTTTGGATCTTCGAGCTTCGGGCTTTCTGAGATGCACACAAGTACAAATCCCTGAAGTGCTAAGTTCGTGAAGTGAGATATCTTCTGCCACCTATCCTCTTGATTTCAATGATGAAGATTTACTTTGGAACACCGGGCTTTGGGCATTTCGAGGTTCAAATTTCCTAGGTGAAAATCTCTGAAGTACTAAGTCCCCAAATTACAAGATCTCCTTCCACGTGTCCAAATCGATCAATGGTCCAGATAATGTAATGTACCCTAAATTTATCAAAATAAAAAAATCATTAGGTGCATTAATGCTTCTTGACTCTTTCCTATTTGTTCCACATAATCTTTATTCTCATCACATCAACAATGTAGTGTATTTTTTTACTTATGGAATCTATTTAGAGACTATGTTTTACTTGCCATATCCAGGATACTATTCCTATCATGGAACATTTATATAAGTTGTTTACCATAGTATTAACTCATATCCCAACTCAACATATTCCGTTTATAATCGTTAATGAAGACTTCACACTTACTCATATAAAATTTCCACATAAGAAAACTCGTGACATACCATTATATGTATATGCATAGTTGGTCAAAACCTTGTTATATACATCTCCTACCTATATATATATAAGGTAGGCCATATGGGTTATTGCACAATAACACTATACTTAAAATCATATTTAAGCAAGACCCTTCACCCCAATGGCGACCTTAACAAAATGCCAACATAAGTGATCATAAGGATTCTATACATTTCATCCCTACCTAAACTACCACGTTTATTATAAACAAACGACATGTAACGTAGGTTCTCTCATAACTATTCACCATTCCTAGTAGTTTGTATTCATATAACCCGATAGACCACCCCAATCAAATCTTACTAGTGTGAAGAAGGGTTATTAAGTGCACCATTGATACACTACCAAGGTAGTTACAAGGTTGTCCTTCCAATGCAGGCATGACAGTTCTTACATCCTAACACAATGGTTCTACATTCACGCCATACCTAAGTCTTAAACCTAACAGGGTGTAATCACGTTTGACTTCATGACCTGACCCAAACATTGAATTTGTTTGTAACCTATGTTAAAGGCGATGCCAGGTATGTATGTAATCACATTAATCATCTAGTTAAACAATTAAGGGTGGTCCTGTAACGTACTGCTAGTTAGGTGACCATGCCCAATGCGGGCATGACATGTCCGTTTAATCACATGGCCAGGGTACTATGAGAATCCTATCACTATTACTCTAGGTGACTATTGTAGCGTTGCCTTTTGGCTCTGTGTATTTTGCGAAAAAATGCACCAGCATTAACCATGTGTTGACGGGTGTAATTGACTACTCGTCAACTAGAAGAGTGAGTTTGGTCTGGGGTTGTCTAATTAACCCAAGCCATTTAGATCAGCTCACCCTGACGGGTTTTGTGGCTCCATTAGCCGATCTAAGTCCTAAAGAAAGCAAAAAGAAAAAAAAAGAAAAATAACGAAAGGAAAAACACTAACCTAATAAATAACAAATTACTAAAGTTTCTAAGTACAATTAACCATATAAATGTAGAATTTGTATATACAATAGTTCTATTTATAATATATATACAAAATATACAAATTATGAATTTTAATCTAAATTCGTGAAAATCGAATGTAAATTGCTCTCTCAAACTATAATGAAATTACTATCTAATCTTTTTTATTTATTTTCTTAAATGTTTATGCTCAAGAAATCAAATATCGGAATGTCTAATTGAAAATAGAAATAACAGATAGTAGAAAATATTTTGACTACAAGAAAATTTTATATTCATTAAACTAATGAAATCAGACAAGCAAGTTGACTTGTTATCGCATCCAATATCTTGTCCTTTATGTAACGTTCATCCACCTTTATCTGATGAGTAAAAACTGCTACAGATTTTGAGATTGCTCTCAATAAATATGAAGCAATAGTGATGGAATTCAAATGATATAAAACATAAGAGATACGATCACAACAATATCATAATTTTACAAGCAGCCACAATAAGATAAATCTTGTTGTCAGAACTTGCGTATAAACGTTCAATCAAAGATAAAGATAAATATCTTAATTCAAGTTTGAATGAATGATTACCATGTGTTAAATATGGAACATGAAACATGGATAATATATAAACTTTTATCATACCAACTTGTAGTAAGCCATGACAGTGAAAGAAATCATAATCTAATTACAAATTGAAATAAACATCACTTGAATAAAACCACAATACGGAAAAGCTAAAGTTGTGATGAGTATTATATTCCATTCAAGTTTGTAAATGAAAAATCCATAGTCTTGCCCCAAGCTCAGATGATCCAATGTGTACAAAATAACATGCTTATATAGGTTCCAGGAAGCAAATTTTTTTCCTGTTGATAATATCAAATTTGTCCCAAAAATATGGGGGATGCAACCACCCTGATTTCACTGAATAAAAATACCAACACCCTAATCTATTTAATAAAAACACAAAGTTGATATGGCTGGGAGATCTCAACAGTGCCTCATATCTCCTTCGAAATCATGGGTTTCTGAAAACAAATGAAAATGGGAAGATTTTAGATATTTTTTCAATTGTCAAATCAAGCAATTCGAATTTTTCTAACTGGCTACAAAATTTTATGATTCTGTAGCTAGTTAAAATATCACATGCAATCTTAAAAAATAAATGAAACTAATTCTAATAATAAAAATAGTTTATCTAATCAAATCCAATATCCTACTATAAAAACAACAAATGATTATGCTAACTAATTCATACCTCAAATCACAAACCGAATCATGTCAAGAAACTTTGGACTTTATGATAGTTGTGGCTGCCTCTACATTCTTTTTTAAATATCACATGTCCTGTAGATGTATAACTTGCTGACAAATTGGTTAAATATCCTTCAGATTGATCAAGGGTTCAGAGTAGGAGGCTAAGACACATGGATGGACGGGTGAGAGGGGTGTTGTGGGATGCTAAGGCATAGGCTTGGAGAGGTAACAAATGTTTCAATACTTGCAAACAGACCAAAACGCTCACTGTAGCCACAAAGAAAATCTGAGATTTGACCTCTAAAGGATGAGCTATATCTCTGCAACGATCCAATTTCTGTGGAAACTTCATGCGTTGAAGGTAAAAGGGCTCATTTCAGTTTTGGGTTTTCAAGGGTTTGATCTAATTCAAAACCGTTTTCTCAGAATAGCTCATGCAAAAACGTGTCTCTGGAAGGCAATTACGGGGTTAGCTTAAGAACTCTTCAGTTACTTCCAATTGCAGAAACTGATTTTTGCCCTATATCCATCAAAGTTTAAGGAAAACTCTTGGGTGACCTATAGGTTAAAGCCCTGAAATTGTTTGATGAACAAACTCCAACCATTTCTTTGCAAAGCTTCCCTAGCATTGTCATACGAAGGCAGAATCTAGACGTCATTTGGTTCGACCCTTACCACTGGAGCCATGCCGAATGGATGGGAATCAACACAGAACTCACAGGTAGGGTTTAAAAAAAAAAACCATAGATCCATAGGCCCGAGCCTTATAAAAACAATGTTGTGACAATTAAAACAGTGGGTAAAGTGTTAATCACAATGCGTGGGAGCAAAATCATGAAGCCCGAGACCATGCTTAGGAGTAAAGGCATTTTGTACTACGTATGCCACCTGGGCATTGGGTACATGCTAGGACATAGTAGGTGAAAACATAGTGCGTTCATTCAAGTTTGATTGCAAAGATAGGTGAATTGAATAATTCAAAGGCTGATAAATATGATCAAATATCAACCAAAATCAATATAAAGAATCAAATATCCATTGATGGGGGTATTTCATTGATCCAACCATAAATCTTTTACGCATTTTTAGAATCGAAAAAGAGTTACAAATAATGAGAGCACATGCTCACAGCAAGAAATCGTGATTCTATAATAAAACACATGAGCAGTTTTCCTTTAATCAAAAATCAAAACCAAAATTCAATTCCAGCTGCGCGTTTTCATGCTTACAGTCATGAAAAAAAAAATCAAAAAGACAATAGGGAGAAGCGACGATTTGCAACTGTCATCTCCGAAACTGTTCATGAAGGGTAATGAAATTTCATGACCCTATTAATAAAAATGACAATTATATTATTGTTGCCAACACCATGTAATTATTTTCTTTGTATGTATGGTTGGTTGCTTGGAGCGGACTCGGCCTCGGCAGAAAAAAGAAAGGATGTGCATACCAGTTGGATTCCTCCCTAAGCAAGGTAAGCCAAAACTCTCTGTTGTTTCTTCTAAAAAAACCTGTGACTCTTGAATACCATATTCGCATCTAGTCACTGTATATATTTCCTCTCGGCTCTTCTGGTTTCGACGTTCTTGGATCTGGGTTAGAGTATATATCATTTTGTTTGGTACCCTTCAAATCTTTAGGTTTTTTTCATAATTCCATTTTATTTCTTTATGCAAAGTCTCATAGTTTTTACCCCCTCAACCATAGCTACTTTACCACCGTGATAATTCATAGAAAGTCCTAGAACCCTTATGAAATTTCATTCCAAAGTGAAAATACCTGTAAGCATATGAAATGGTCTCCTAAACCCTAACAGAGTCGTGCTCGGTGTATTTTCAATTATCGTATTGTGTGATTGATCTTTGTGCACACTAGATAAAAGGTCAAAAATTGAGGCTAATCTTTCGTGGATTTATGGACTCAATCTGTTGCAGCATTTTCTTATTCGTTATCCCTCTACATGAAACTCATGAACACATGTTTACAAGGAGGTGAGGTAATGACCCACTAATGCACTCAGTATCCTTCATTCTGAGTACATGACAAACAAAGGTTCAGATAACTTACCCTTTACCTATAAAACAAAATCTCGTCATATGTACAAGAATTTAGTAAATGCCCTATGTGTATTAAATTCCACTATAATTTATACAACATCAACTCTTATAAAATTTTCAACCCTCAATCTCTTCTCTTGAATCTGTGTTTTTAAATAGTAATTCTAGATTTTTTTTGGGTAATAGAAACAGTATGCTGAAATACCTTCCATATCCTATCTAAATCCTTTCTATTGGTAGAAATTTCTTCTACGACAAGAAAGTGATTTCATTAAGTCCATAATGTGTATTTTAAAGCTATGTTTATACTTGTGATTTCATCTGAGCTTTTATATAGCAATTCGTAAGTATTATTGTTTATGGTAGAATGTTCCACAAACTCTGTCTGTATTTCCGAATTGGGAAAGGATGCACCTCTGTGGAAAATGTGAATTTGTTGTGTGTAATTTCGAATTTTAATACTTTGGTTATGTAGAAAAGTTACTTACCCATTATGGGGCTTCATCACCGAGTCTGGGTGATTTTTTGTTTAAATAATTTTCTTTGCCATCCTTGTACTCATGAAAAATTGTATAAATGAAAACCCTACTCTCTGTACGTATACGAGAGAACAATTTTACTCCTGGTAGAATGTGTATCTGTACTCTGCACAAGTTAATCTAACTCTATATAATTTAACAGTTATCCCTGGGTATGCCAGGGCAATTAATGACCTTCTAAGGATTTTTACGTCTGCACTCTGGGAGGTTATTGAATGTTTTAGCATTGTTTTACTTTCTTGTTTATATTTTGGTGCATCAAGGTATTTCTTTGAGTTACAAAACTAATGATGGGGCCTTGTCTTCTTTTGTGAGGGTACCCATCAGCCATTCCGAGGTCCACTCCTCCCTTTTGGATTGTAGAAAGATCGTAATTTGCACACTAGAAACAAATTGTTCCTAAGCCAAGACAAGCTAAGTGTTCTTTCATCTCATTTATTATTAATTTTACTAAATTTTTCTTAAACAAAGTTATTGAGTCTATCATTTTCTCCCTTGCAAGTTTGCACAAAAATGACGGGAGCAAAATCAGGGAACACCCTCATGCTCAAAAATGTATTCGAGTTATGGTCCTAACACATAGATGCAACTTCATAGATTTTGTTTACTGGTGGTACATGAGTCCTTACTCTAGGGAAATCTACTGTAATAAAGTTTTATCCAGGTTCTCAAGGATTATATAGGTTGTAATTTATACTTCTTCAAATAAATATACAAATTGTTGAGAAACCATTTTGAACATTAAACAGTTAAGGGTACAACTACTATAGCATTCTTTGGTAGACTATTAAGTCGTCGTTGATATGCAATTGTAAATATCATGAACATATAGATCTTTAAAGAAAAATACCAGTATTTGTTTTATCTACTTTTATGGTACCTATGCACAATTTGAAATGGTACCCTGCATACACACACACACACACACACATCTCAAAGGCTATGATTAACATTGCAACAATCCTATTTTCTTTTAGGCTTGAATATATATATGTGTGTGTGTGTGTGTGTGTGTGTGGAATCATTGTGGAATACATATTTTCCTCATAGGACTATGGTAGGCAGCTTAGGAATCACTATATTTTTACTTTGTCTTCCTTGATGTATGGCACAAATCTTAATAATTCAACAAATTTGTTTATTAGGTTGTCCATGGCCATTTGCCCGAGTCTTAGCTCATAATAGCTTTCTGATAAATACTATTTCTTGAAGTATTTCTTGAAATCTGACTATTCCATTTGTTTCTCTTTTAAACACTTGGCCAATTTCAGGTCTTTCCACCAGATACTCACTTTTCCTTTCAGGTTATAAATGGTCATTCTGACTTTCCTGTTACTAGAATAATTATACATCTAGAAATACTTCTTTATATCCAATAACCATGCTTCAGCCTCCTCACCTGTCCGAGACTCTCTGTCAAATGTGGATGGTTTGATCTTCTTGAATTCACCTTCCAGGTGATCCACCTATTTTCTTTTCCTTCCTGTTGTTGTTTTATTTTTTGTTGTTGGTGTACATTCGAAAGAATTGTTCCCATTTTCTGCTTCAGGGATAGAATTTTTAGAGGCTCTTTTGATGACTTTGTCTTCCTTGTCATTGTATTTTGGGATCTTCTTTGTTACGATGATGCGCAACAACACTTTCTTTATCTCTTGTTGGTATTCGTGTGCCTTTTTCAGTTTCTCATTATCTGCCTTGAATGCTTGCAGCTCCATGATAAGGTTCCTCATTGTTTCTAGAACCTGGGTTGCTGAACTTCCTTCATTGTTCTGTCCAGGTTCTTTCGAAGGTCCTTGATCAATATCCTCTTCAATTTGATCTCCTCTTAGTTCTATGTTTCCCTTATCACAACAGAACAATTTTTTTTTGTTTGTAACAATAAGCATTTTTGTTAGTTTTTCTTTTAATAGAAATAAAATGCACTAAACTAACTTTGGCCTTGCCCTGAGGTCCAAGTGTTGTAACCTAGCTCTGATACCATATGTAATGTACCCCAAATTTACCAAAATATTTTTCTTTTAGGTGCATTAATGCTTCTTGACTCTTCCCTATTTGTTCCACATAATCTTTATTATCGTCACATCAACAATATAGTGTATGCTTTTACTTACCGCATCTATTTAGAGACTATGTTTTACTTTCCATAACCACAATACTATTCCTATCATGGTGCATCTATATAAGTTGTTTTCCATATTATTAACTCATATCCCAACTCAACATATCTAGTTTATAATCATTAATGAAGACTTCACACTTACTCATATAAAATTTCCACATAAGAAAACTCTTGACATAACATTATACGTATATGCATAGTTGGTCAAAACCTTACTTGTTATGTACATATCATACTTATATATATATATATATATATATATATATATATATATAAGGTAGGCCATACGGGTTATTTCACAATAGCAATGTACTTAAAATCATATTTAAACAAGACCCTTCACCCCAATGGGGACCTTAACCAAATGACAACATAAGTGATCATAAGGATTCTATACATGTCATCCCTACCTAAACTACCACATTTATTATAAACAAATGACATGTAACATAGGTTCTCACATAACCATTCACCATTCCTAGTAATTCGTATTGATATAACCCGATAAACCACCCCAAGAAAATCTTACTAGTGTGAAGAAGGGTTATTAACTACAATATTGATACACTACCAAGGTATTTATGAGGTTATCCTTCTAGTGTAGGTGTGATAGTTCTTAAATCCTAACACCATGGTTCTGCATTTACGCCATACCTAAGTATTAAACCTAACAGGGTGCAATCCCATCTGACTTTGTGACCTGGGCCCAACATTGAATGCATTTGTAAAATATGTTAAAGGTGATGTCAGGTCTATCTATAATCACATTAATCGTCTGGTTAAACAATTAAGGGTGGTCCTATAACGTATTGGTAGTTAGGTGATTGTGCCGAATGTGGACATGCCATGTCTGTTTAATCACATGGCCAGGTACTATGAGAATCCTATTACTATTACTCTATAATACAAAGGTTGCTAGGTGACTATTGTATCGTTCGCCTTTGGCTTTGTGTATTTTGCGAAAAAATGCACCAGTGTTAACCATGTAATGCTTTTCTCTATATGTATCACCGATGGCTTGGAGAGGACTTGACCTAGGCAGAAAAAATTAAAGGAACCGCACACCACTTCGATTCCTCCCTAAGCAAGGTAAGCCGAAACTCTCTGTTGTTTCTTCTAAAAAAACCTGTGACTCTTGGTTATTGTATTCGGATCTAGTCAGTGTATCTATTTCCTCTTGGCTCTTTTGGTTTTGACATTCTTGGATTTGGGTTAGAGTATATATCAGTTTGTTTGTTACCCTTCAAATCTTTAGGGTTTTGTCGTAATTCCATTTTATTTCTTTGTGCAAAGTCTCATGGTTTTTACCCCCTCAACGATAGGTACGTTACCATCATGAGAATTTGTAGCAAGTCCTGGAACCCTTATGTAATTGCAATCCAAAGTGGAAATACCCGTAGGCATATGAAATGGTCTCCTAAACCCTAACAGAGTCATGCTTGGTGTATTTTCAATTATTGTATTGTGTGATTGATCTCTGTGCACACTAGATAAAAGGTTAAAAATTGAGGCTAAGATTTCATGGATTTATGGACTCATTCCATTGCATCATTTTATTTTTAGTTATCCCTCTACGTGAAACTTGTGGACATATGTTTACAAGGAGGTGAGCTAATGACTCACTAATGCACTCAGTATCCTTCATTCTGAGTACGTGGCGAACAAAGGTTCAGTTAACTTACCCTTTACCTATAAAACAAAAGCTCATCATCTATACAATAATTTTGTAAAGGCCCTCTATGTATTAAATTCCACTATAATTTATACAACATCGACTCCTATAAAATTTTCAACCCTGAATCTCTGCTCTTGAATCTATGTTTTTAGATAGTAATTATAGATTTCTTCCAGCTAATAGAAATAGTATGGTGAAATACCTTCCATACCCTATCTAAATCCTTTCTATTGGTAGAACTGTCTTCTACGGGAAAAATGTGATTTCATTAAGTCCATAATGCGTATTTTAAAGCTATGTTTATACTTACGATTTCATCGAAGTTTTTATATAGCAATTCGTAAGTATTATCGTTTATGGTAGAATGTTCTGCAAACTCTATCTGTATTTCCGAGTTGGGAAAGGATGCACCTCTATGGAAAATGCGACTTTGTTGTGTGTAATTTCAAATTCTAATAATTTTGTTATGTAGAAAAGTTACTTACCCATTATCGGGCTTCATCACTGAGTCTGAGTGATTTTCCGTTTAAATAATTTTCTCTCCAATACTTGTACTCATGCAACATTGGATAAATGAAAACCCTATGCTCTGTACATATACGAGAGCATAGTTTTACTCCTTGTAGAAAGAGTATATGTACTCCGCGTGAGTTAATCTAACTCTGTTTTATTTGACAGTTAACCCTGGGTATGCTAGGGAAATTAATTACCTTCTAAGGATTTTTACGCCTATACTCTCGGTGGTTATTGAATGTTTTAGCATTATTTCACTTGTTTATATTCTAGTGCATCAAGGTATTTCTTTCAGTTACAAAACTAATGATGGGGCCCTATCCTCTTTTGCGAGGGTACCCATCATCCATTCCTAGGTCCACTCCTCCCCTTTGGATTGTGGACAGATCGTCATTTGCACTCCAGAAACGAATTGTTCCTAATATGAGACACGCTAAGTGTTCTCTCGTCTCATTTATTATTAATTTTACTAAATTTTTCTTAAAAACAGTTACCAAGTCTATCGTTTTCTCCCTCGCAGGTTTGCACAAAAAGGATCGAAGCGAAATTAGGGAACACCCTCATGCTCATAAAGGTATTTGAGTTCTGGTGTACTGGTGGTACATGATTCCTTACTCTAGGGAACTCTACTGTAATAAATTTTTATCTAGGTTCTCAATGATTATACAGGTTGTAATTTATACTTCTTCAAATAAATATACAGATTGTTGAGAAACCATTTTGAACATTAAACAATTAAGGGTACAACTACTATAGCATGCTTTGGTAGACTATTAAGTCACTGCTGATCTGCAGTTGTAAATATCAGGAACATATAGATCTTTAAAGAAAACGATTGTTATTTGTTTTATCTACTTTTATGGTACCTGTGCACAATCTGAAATGGTACCTTCAATATATATATACATCTCAATGGTTATGATTAACATCACAATAGTCCTATTTTATTTTAATCTTGAATATATATATATATACATGTAAATATACACAATTGTCTTCTGTAGAATCATGTCCTCATTTAAAGGTTACAAGAAACCTACAACAATTCTAACATTCTTTATATCTGATTATACATATACTTACATCATTATCTATACAGGTAAAATACCAATTTCATTAGTAATTAGAACTTACATTAGCTTTATTATCTCTGCTCAGTGAGCATATTCAACATGAATAGATAATTATCACATAACCATATCATTCCTCTCAGCTAATAATCAACAAATATTCAATAAGAGGACAAGTAGAGGTACATATCTAAAGATGATGCTGTGATAGAAATGGAACAACCAAGTTCCACCCCAACTGTAGAACAGAACATCCAAGTTACTTGCTCTATTCACCCCCTAGCCTAACCACGAGTCCATAAGGGAGAATTGAAATGACCCTCTTTTTCTACAATCCTCCTTTCAGATCAGAAAATTCCCTTGCCTCACACTAAACAGTGTTCCTAACAACAAGTAATATCCTTTATCCAACATACTAAGCAGTTTCCTACCTCCGCCATATGTTGTATATGATGTGCATCTTGTTCCTAGGTATTTTTCCCTCCTTGGTAATTTTCACAGCTTTACAAATCCCTAACTTTCACGGGCTTCTAGTGGTCAAATTTGTCATTTTCCACTTGTAAAAAACATCCGTGAGGTAACTCAAGTTTGTTCCCCACTCATGGAGTCATGGTCAATTGTTTTCAACCTTATTGTTCTATTTGTATTCCAACAATTAATATATAAAAAGATTTGTCTTTTACATGTGTCACAATCAAAGAGTTAGTTGGGCAAATAAAATCTTTTCCCAAGAGTCATAAATAATTAATTACAATAATCAAATTCCAAATTTAAATTTTCCATAAATGGAAAAAAAAATTAATAATTAATTATTTTTTGGGATATTACATCCTCTCCCCCTTCAGTACAACACTGTCATCAATGTTCATTCCTCTCTCGGAATACGGTTGGATAATATTTATGCAAATCATCCACCAATTCCCAAGTGGCCTCCTTAGGACTAAAGTGCTTCCATTGCACTTTTACCTCGGTGATGGATCTATTCCATAGTATTGTTTCCTTCCTGTCTAGAATGCATAGAGGTTCCTCTTGGAACTCACCTTCTGGTTCCACCTGCACCATGTTCCAATCAATGATGTGAATAGGATCATGAATACACTTTTTCAACAAAAAAACATGAAAAACATTATGAACTTTAAAATTTGCAGGGAGTTCTAGTTGATATGCCACAGGTCCAATTCCAGCTAAGATCTCGAAGGGGCCACAAAACCTAGGTGCCAACTTTGAACAATTCCCTAGCTTCAGTGAGATTCTCCTTACTTTAACTTTCAAATACATGTGATCCCCAACTTGGAATTCCTAGTGTCTTCTTTTCAAATCTACGTAGCTTTTCTATCTATCTCGTGCTTCTTTTAAATTCAGTTATACCTTTATTACCATTTTCTCCATTTCCTGAAGCATTTGGTCCCATTATATGTCTGTCAACTGGGTTATCCTAGCTAATCGAAGTTGTACATTTTCTATCGTACAATACTTCGAAGCAAATCATCTTAGATGACGTCTGATTGCCATTATTGTACACAAATTCCACTAAGTGTACATATTCCTCCCACTTAGTTGGTTTCATTATTACGTACATTCATAACATGTCTTCCACTATCTGACTTGTTTGTTCTATTTTCCCATCCATTTGTGGATGGTATCTTGTGCTAAAATTTAGGTTAGTATCCAACCCTGCAAACAATTATTTCCAAAAAATTGATGTAAATTTGACATCTCTATCCGAAATCACCATTTTAGGAATTCCATGAAATCTAAATATTTCAGCGATGTTAATAGCTTTATAAGTAGATTTCACAGGTATAAAATGTGCATACTTGCTAAGTTTATCAATCACTACCATAATCAAATCATTCTTCTTTTGAGTTTTAGGCAAACCTGTGATGAAGTCCAGTGAGATAATCTCTCAGTTCCATTATGGTAAGGTAGAGGTTGTAGAAGGTCGGTTAGATGTTGATGTTCAACCTTCACCTGTTGAAAATCTAGGCATTTAGATAAGTATTCATCTTTCTCACCTTTCTTCTTAGGCCAATAAAACAATTTCCTCAAAGTTGTTACCATTTTCTGGTATCCCGAATGACCAAATTATGGATTTTTGTGCGCTTCATCGAAAATTGTTAGATTTAATTCAATAGAATCTGGTATGTACAACCTGTTTTTGAACCTTATAAGTCCATTTTTATCTAAACTCAAATTTGTTGTGTCCAATTTTACTGCATTTCCTTGTAAATCTTCTACTGTTTTGATGCAATTTTTGTCATTAAAACTTGCAGATATTATCCTTTGTTCAATGTTGTTTCCTTCTCTGCTAATACTTATTTCAAAATGTCCATTATTTATCCTACTTATGGAATATGCAAAAAAAAATTCTTTACCCTTGATGTGTCTTACTTCAAAATCAAATTCACTCAAGAAGGCCAACCATCTTGCTTGCCTTGCGTTAAGGTCTGGTTGGCTGAATAAGAATTTTACACCATTGTTATCGATTAGCAACAAAAATTTCCTCCCCATTAAATAATGTCGCCACATTTTTAGTTCATGAATTACAACTATTAATTCCAAGTCATGTGTGACATAGTTTCGTTCATATTCTTTTAATTTACGTGATTGGTAACATATAATGTGCCCCTCTTGAGTTAGGACACCTCCCAATCCCTCTTTTCTTGCATCCACACAGACTATAAAGTCTTTATTAGGGTATGCTACCCTTAAAATAGGTGATGTAGTTAACAATTATTTTATCTTATTAAAACTGTTTGGAAATTTTTGTGACCAAGTAAACCTTATTCCCTTTTACTGTAGGGATGTGATTGGGTATATGATTTTTGAGAACCCTTCGATAAATCTGCGGTAGTAACCGATAATTCCCATAAATGACCTAATGTTAGCCACATCCTTAGGGATATTCCATTTCATGATGGCCCTTATCTTTGTTGGGCAAACTACAATACCTTCTTCAGATATTACATGTCCTAGGTATTGTATTCTCTTTTGGTAGAAGTCACATTTATCAAATTTTGCATATAACTTGTGTTCCATTAAGGTCTACAATACTACTTTTAGATGTTCTTCGTGTTCTTCTTCCATTTTTGAATAAACTAAAATTTCATCAATAAATACTAAGACAAATTTATCCAAATATTGACTGAATATGCTATTCATTAAACACATAAATGGTGTTGGTGCATTAGTAAGACCAAACAAAATAACAACAAACTCATAATGTTTGTATCTCCTTCTAAAAGTTGTTTTATTTATATCTTCATCCTTTATTCTGACTTAGTTATAACCAAACCTTAAATCTAACTTAGAAAATATCTTTTCTCCTCCCACTTGGTCAAATAGATCGTTAATTATGGGTAGAGGATAGTAGATACTTGTTCTTAATCATCATCTTTTTTAACTATCGATAATCAATACATAATCTTAAAGTCCCATATTTATTTTTAACGAAAAGGACTGGTTCTCCCCAAGGAGAGACACTTGGCCTGATGTATTCCTTGTCCAACAGTTCTTGTAGCTTAATTTCCAGCTCTGTTAATTCAGGTAAACTCATCTTATAGGGTGCCTTAGATATCAGGGTTGATCCAGGTAGTAGATCGATAGAGAAATATATCTCTCTTCTTGAAAGAAGTTCTTGTATTTCGTTCACAAATAAATCTCTAAACTCATGTAGGAGGATAAATTCTTATAGACTAGGTTTATCCTCCTTTTCTAATAGATTAGTTACTTGGATAGCATAAATTTGACAACCTTTGTTCATGCATTTCTTAAAATGCATGGCTGAAATCTTCCTAACTGAAACTGGTTTTATGATACCTTGTATTGTTCTAACTGTGTTTTTTTTGTCTCTGTAAGAAAGTGACTTTTCCTAACAATTCAAAATTACTTTATGTTTCTATAACTAGTCCATCCCAATGATTATATTTTAAGATCCCAATGGTAGAATATTCATATTTAACTTTGTATTTTGGCCATCTAAACTGAGTTCACAATCATAAATGAAATCTATTACTTTTCTCTTAGTCCCTATTGCTAGCTGTAGTAACTAGGATTTAGCATGCTTTACTTTCTTAAGCTTGTTTGAATCAAATAAACCAGGAGTAACATAACTTAGACTAGCTCCTGGGTCAATTAGAATTGAAATACAATTATCATTAACTTTACCTTCAACCTCCTTGATAGTGGACTGATGATCATCATGTCTTCCATATACACCTGCATTAATTTTGTGTAGGCTTATGCCCACCTCTCCTACTATAGAGGCTTCTTTCCTTTGGAATTTCTTTACCATATTCTAGAAAGGGGTTGGTTGGAAGCCCTTCTTCCGCTAATTCATTCTATCCACTTTCTTATCCTTCGATGCTTTGGGAATTTAATACCTCTGTTTGTACTGATCATAACACATTCGAGCCTTTCTAAAAGCTTCGCTTAAAGTTTTGGGATTGTCAAATTCAATTCTATCCTTATAGGACTGTGGTAGGCATATTAGGAATCGTTGTATTTTTACTTTGTCTTCCTTGATGTATAGCACAAATCTTAATAATTCAAGAAATTTGTTTATTAGGTCGTGCATGGTCATTTTTCCGAGTCTAATCTCATAAAATTCTTTAGTCTTTATTTCATAATAGATGTCTAATAAATATTGTTTATTGAAGTATTTGTTGAAATATGACCATTCCATATGTTTCTCTTTTAAACACTTGGCGAATTTCAGGTCTTGCCACTAGATACTAGCTTTTCCTTTTAGGTTATAAATGGCCATTTTGACTTTCATGTTACTAGAATAATTATAAATCTGGAAATACTTTTTTATATCCAATAACCATGCTTCAACCTCCTCACATGTCCAGGAATCTCTGTCAAATGTGGATGGTTTGATCTTCTTGAATTCACCTTCCAGGTGATCCACTTGTTTTATTTTCCTTCCCGTGGGTGTTTTATTTTTTGCTACTGGTGTACCTTCGGAAGAAGTATTCTCGTTTTCTGCTCTAGGGACAAAATTTTTAGAGGCTCTTTTGCTGACGTCTTCTTCCTTGTAGTTGTCTTTTGGGCTCTTCTTTGTTACGATGCTACAAAACAACACTTCATTTATCTCTTGTTGGTATTTGTGTGCCTTTTTCAGTTTCTCATTATCTTCCTTGAACACTTGCAGCTCCACGATAAGGTTCCTCATTGTTTCTAGAACCTAGGTAGTTGAATTTCCTTCACTATTCTGTCCAGGTTCTTTAGAAGTTCCTTGATCGAGATTCTCTTCAAGTTTGATCTTCTCTCCATTCTGTGCTGCCATTATCACAACAAAACAAAAATGTTATGTTTGTAACAGTAATCATTTTTGTTAGTTTTTCTTTTAACATAAATAAAATGTACTAAAATAACTTTGGCCTTGCCTTGAGGTCCAAGCCTAGACACATGTCACTTCTCTTTTCATGACACATCAACATTGTGACATTAGACCATCACGTGATATCATCCTACAAGAAGTTTTCTTGTTCAACGCCAAAGTAGTGCCATCTCCAAGCACACTTAGAATGATCCTAAAGTTGGCAAGCGGATAAACCTTAGTGGTGGCGCTAAATTTAGCAAGTGTGCCCAGATTGCATATCACGACCAGATCAATGACCACATTTCATTGTAGAAATGCAACATGCTCGAATGATAAAATTCCTGAAGAGTCTCGCAATTGAAACCATGGTATAGTAAAAAATCTACGTGGCATCATGAGGTGCATTGTGGGATAAAAGGTGAGTTACTTCAAACCACTTCCTCATGGCCCTGCAAAATAGATAAATATAAAGGGACACTGGAGAAACACCTATCATCCAGGTTATGTATCTCGTTCACCCTTGATCCTATCACACCTTCTGTTGGGCTCTAAATATGTCCTAAAATCAACCTCTATGCATCAGCCAAAGGTAGGCGTTGGCACAAGCATTTTATTTGTTGTCTACGTAGGTTCTTACCTTCCGTTTTCAATACCCAACCTCCAGAGATGAAACACCTATAAAGTAACAACAATCGTAAAGGGAATGACAATTGTTCCATTCAAATGAACAACAATGATACTCAAAGGAAAATTAGTCGCACGAAAGGAACAACAGTCACGTGAAAGGAACGTCAGTTGTTCCTTTCAAATGAATAGCAACTACACTCAAAGGAACAACAATCATTACATTGGGCTGAACTAATGTTGAATTAATTGCATTGTAGTATTTTCCCAACTATTTAATTTGTCAACCCGAGGAAGTCTTTTATTTCAAAGTTACCGTGCACAATATATGCAAGCAACAAATTCCAACTAACACTATTATCTATTTAATAAAATAAAACACAAATTAATATCAATCAAATCCGCTCTTGCTCGAAAATACACTCAGCTAAAATAAAATCAATACCACACTCTTACATAAATTAAAGGAGTATTAAGAAAATGAAGTAACAACAACATGAATTGAATCTTACTGTAACAACAATCTAATAAACAACACAGAACTGTAAGCAATGATCAACTAATCATAAACCAAGATAAATTAAGACAATGAAAAGAAAAATACAAGTAAATGAATAAGAATAACACATAACAGATTGAGGGGGTTCTGCCTCACTTAGCATGTGTAGCTAAAAGACTTACAAGATTAGGATAAAGTTGCACATAATTGCAGATCCATCAGCTCCTTTGCATTATTGAAGAAAACTCAGAAATTATATAAGTTCATCTCTTTCATACAAATAAATTCTATATAATTCATGAATGCCTCTCTCTTGATTGAAGAGGTCTTATTTATACAAATCAAATCCCCAAATCCCTGGGTTGCTCAAACAAATTTCAAAGTTTAGAGAACCGGTCGCAGCTGTAAATCTGGAAAATACCCTTTTAAAGAACTAGTGATTTCTCTCACACCGTAGCTCCAATTGGAAAATGAAATGCGCTAAACTCAACTGGGTCCATTATGAACAAAACCCATGTCTCAAAGTTTCACGATTCATCCTCATCTACTCACAATATTCCACGCAAATTCATCTCTCCTTATCTGCCACGTTTTTCACTGAAAACTGTGAACCACGAGCTGGAACTCACATGTGTCATTTGGAGTTTGGAACCTTGAATGCTGCAACTATCAATACATAAAATCACTCGTCAAACCATCATCAGAAAAATAATGCATAGTAGTCTTTAATTCATTAAAAATGAAGGAAGAATAATCATTATTAACCACTAAAGCATAAGAGGAATAATATGTCAATTATGAGAAGTTGTAGAAAATGTATGGCAAATGGAATGATAAATGAATGATAATAGGATGGAGAAGGGATGGAATGGATGTCTATATATGATGAAAATATGGACAAATATGTGACCCAACATCTGCCCCACACTAAAAATGTTGCATGTCAATACATTGCATTAACCAAGCTATTAAGGAATCATTTGAATTTTGTTGATACAATGGATTTTCATGAAAATCACAACTCGGATGAAGAAGGTATTTTGATAGTTTTATATGTCACAATTTAATGCACATTCTTGCCAAAAATCATAACAATCCAATACACAAATCCCAAGATATCCTCTTGTTGAAACTCCTTGTAATTGAAACTCTCCTGAAATAGTTCTAACAACACCACATGTTTTTTAAAGTACAAAGTGATTTTTTTATGCATGTTAATCCCATGCTTCATCATACCAAAAATCATGACAACCCAGTTCGTCATTTGGAAGATATGCCCAAATCAATTTATGCACTTTTTGTAGAAAATAACATGCATGAGAAAATAAATATGAATGGCAAATGAGAGAACAAACCATCATGCATAGTAACCACCCCACACTGATTGTATAGCATGTCCTCATGCTGGATTATGAAATCAAACTTAAACACAATCTTAAAATAAATCCTTTGCAGAAAATGCATAAGAAGACAATCATCTCTAAGTACCCCTTGCTTATGTATACAACACAATCACCATCAAATTCCCTCAATAAGTTTTTCTTGTACTTCAAGGCAACATTTTTAGCGGGAAAACAATATTCAAACCTTGAATCTGGTCATGATCTTGATACAAAATGATTAGTACATGATATCTTTTACTGCTGGTTGTAAATACCTTATCAATGCTTGAATACCAATCCTCGAATCTTGGAAATCCAACGAATGTTATCTCGGAATGTGATTGAGCTAGCCATGTCATGAGTTTATCATCAAATGCTTAACCATATGTATTTTACAATCCCCATACCATATGATATACCCTCCAATAATCCCAGGTTAACTTATGGGGATTGCATCCCTGTAATCATGGGATTCCAGATCTCAAAACAACTTGCTTTGTTTGTAGGTTACCTCGCAGGTTTTCATCATTGATAAAAAGACTTCTTTTCTATGAAAAATCATAACATTAAGAAAGTATGGAACAAATTTTTTATCATCATTATGAATTTCTCAGAATTTGTAAATCAATCAGTGTATCATGAACCAAGAAAATGAACCACATACCTCTATATTTCTACCCATGTGTTTAAAAGAAAATGGCTTCTACAATAGTTTATTTTACTGTAGGTTCTTGTGGACAGTCAACTTCCTTCTTCAAATATATTCTTGGGAATGCATAGTAGCTGGTCCATTCTTCATGTAATGAAGATAAATCATAAAACAAATGTAGCAAACCAATGACAAAATATGGAAATTCCAATAAATTTGCCCAACACCCAGGTAAAGTTATTTCCACATGTACCAATGGTGACCCAATTTTCTACCATATATTTCATGCTAGACTGTATTAGCATGCCAAAATCTGAGTACACAATGGAGATCTGAATTTGCCTTGGATATACCTTCACTTTCTAAGATTTCAACAATAAAATTATGATGTTGAGAATAGATGGTTGAATATGAAACCATGGGCAGAAACTAATGATTGTTGTTGCATGCCAAAGATAATGACTCAAAGTGATTTTTTATTTTTTGTATGGTAGCATAGGCTTCTTATGTTGCTTGCAATAACTATGGGAAAGGTGCCTTTGAAACAATCCACTACAGAAATTCCTTTTTAAATTTTGGGTGGAGACATTGTTTCAATTGCCTTTTAATAACTTCTTCCTGCCATTAACATTTGTGTAGACAACTACACATGTGTTTTCATAATGGCAACAGAGGCTGCCACAAAATAATCATACTACCACCTAAGAGAACCATTATCATGCTCCCATGGTAAATCTTATGAGCACATAGCCCTCTTTTAAACAATGATGTATATCAGCAAGCGAGAAAAACAAACAAAATGTTCATATCAGAGGGATAGGCATTAATGAAAGGGTTTGCATCATAATCATTCTTGGGACATCCATTAACTTTGTATCCTATCAAATCCTTATAACATGTATGACTCAAATCCATATAACACATATGTTGTATCCTTTCATGAATCCATAACAATAACCTTTTGAAGATGTGCAATATGTAGGAGAACCATGAGTCAAAAGGATGGAAAAGATAATTGGAAACCCATGAGATGAATGAATACATCATGGAAATGAACTAAAGAAACCATACCTCTCACTTTTAGCATGCTTGTATGAAAATGGACATCATGATCTTCTTCCTTTCTCTATTTTGGTTCTTATGTGGCAACAACAAATCAATTGCTCATGCTTGGATGTTAGGAGATGTAGGGAAGGACATGAATTGGGTGTTGGGAGTGCATGAGGTGAAGGTTGATATGGTAATGGATGGATAAGAGAGGTAATAGATGAGTTATGATATGAAAATGGAGAATAAAAATCCTTAGTGGTTCTTCATGACATTTTCCTAAATCTTTAATAAATCAAAAACTCATGCTATTTTACCTCAGGTTTTACCTCCATGCAAGATTTGATTGGCATGGATGAACTAATGTCTGTTGAAGCTCATGTCGAGACAGATGTATATGAGAGATGAAATAGAATGAGGCTGAATCTGATTTGAAATGATGTTAAGTTGGCTGCATGTAAGACTATTTCTGTTGAAACAAATGATGATGAAGAATTCTGCTACAAAAGCAGAAATCTCCTTCTCTTATTCTGAAAATCAAATGATGAAATGAAAATGGAAAGGGACTGTAGAACTACTGAAACAAATGATGCTACAAATCACTATTGAAACCATTAGATCACATAATCTTCAATTGCTACAAAATCGATGTACAATTCTTACCATGTGAATGAATGTGCTAAAGTCGAGCATGGAAAGAAATCGTTGGATTACCAAACATTAATGTATTCCGTTAACCAACATGAAAAAAGTCACCTTTAATGACAGTGAGCTCTAAAGTACCTTAGTGCATCTTGAAAACTACAAATGGATTTGTTGGAGTCAAGTCACCTGCAAGATTTGTCAATCAAGAGGCATTGATGAATCCCCATGATTAACAAAAATGAGATTTACCATTGATGTATGCAGATCTCAAGGAACTATGAATATCTAACCTCAATCCTAGATGATGTGATGGAGTCGATGGGATGAGATTTGTTAGAAGGAGGGCCTTAAGGAATCCCACATCATCCAACATGAGCATAGACAAAAGGATTTGAAGAACTGAAGATGAAAGATTTTCATTAGCAAGTGGTAAGGAGGCTGAGTGACTTTATTCATGGGTTAGCAGTGATTGGAGTGGAAAGTATTGAAGTGATGAAATAGAGCAGAAGGTAATGGAATGGATGGAATGGTAGAGGGAAAATAAATGTATAGGCATATCACAGTGTTGGTGAATGAGCATGATGAGCATACTATCTTCTTAGAATGATTCTTGGCATGGTTAATGTAGCAATGAAACTTGACTTCTGAAACATTGGTCTTTGTATGGTTTGCACATCAATCTCTCCATTTGTTAAGTGCTCAATCCATTTGAAAATTTGAGAAAAAGTCTTCAAGAATCACTCATGAATGTATTAACCTTCTTTGATTTTCCAAGGACTTGCAAAACATAAGCACTTACCTGCAATAAAACATGATATCATGGATAAGAGAGGTGTACGGGCTCTTTTCATCCAATACATACACAAAAAAAAACATGTCGTTACTTCTAAAACAAATCGAAAGAAAATAACTAAAACAAAATTCATTGTATACCTATTCAGGAGTGTTGGCAAACATATACTACTCAACATAACTTATTTGTTTCTCTTCTGATTTGAGTGATTCCAAATCCAAATAAAAGTAAATTCAGAGGTCTATTTCCATTAGAAACATGTTCTGAAAATTCCATGTGATGATATGTCAAATATGCTCGGTAACACCTTGCATGACAACGTGTTTTTTGAATTTCATGCCAGACCAATAGTCACGGTTTTAGGAATACCTTTTTCATTTGATGACATATTGATGTGATTCCAATTGGATATGAAATTAGATTCGTTTAGGTATCTCCAACAGAAACAGGTTTTAATGAAAAGAGGAATTGATGAGTCAAATTTACCAATGAACATCTGGGAAGACAGATTTTTCAAAGTGCAGATTTATGACAAGAAACCAGTGTTTTCGTCATAACTTCCTCATATGATATCGGGATTGAGTTATTCAAATTGATTTGTAAACTAGACTCATAGGGGAATATCAAAATGAAACAGGTTTTCAATATCTATCCAATAAGATATCCAAAAATTGACTGTCCCAGCTATGTTCCTAAGCTGGCTGCTTGACATCCTGTTTGTATTTTGACCATAACTTTTTAGTTTGATGCCCAATATAAAAAATTCAAATTGGTTTGGAAACTATATTCAAATGGATACTTGGGATGTAAACAGGTTTGGAAAATAAATCCATTTGGTCTCCCAAAAATGGACTGTCCCAACAATGTTTTAGTAAAAATTCCAAGACAAAATGCCACAAAAATCCAATAAATGAAATATGGCTCCCCAAAAAGTGACCGGAATAGCTGTGAATGTTTTTAATGATATAAATTTCAATGGAATACATGCCCATACAAAAAATTTCAAGCACTGAGTACCTATATTGACTTACACAACGTGTTGCAACAACTGCTAAAACTTAAAAAAATGATGATTTTTGTAAGAAAGTCCATGAGATCAAGGCTACAAGCGATCAAATGATGATATCTTGAAGGTGTCTCATTTTTATTTCTAAACTAGGATACTAATGCTTATAACTAAACTAATCAATTCCATTAATCAGTTATTGAAAATCCATTCATTACCCTACCCTAGTTTACTTGAAAAATGAATTAACTCAAGTATAAGAATACTTCCAATGAAGCCACTTACGTAACAAAGTCTCAAATATGCCCATACCCACAACTGAAAAATATAACTTTATGAATACCAAGATATGAAAGACCAACTTCCCTTGAAATGATAGTGCCAAGAATTTTTGAAGTATAACATGACGCTGCAGATTGGTGACAGATTGAAACCAAGATTCAATATAGTCCTTGTTCCCTTGATTTCCTATAGATGTTACACCATGAATCTCTTCAGAAAATTGATATTCCTTAATGTAGAAGAGACTCATATCCACTGACCATGATGTAGAAGATGCTTCACTTTCCGGTTCCAATGTCTATTTTTCATCAGATTTGTTGATCTTGTCGATTTGCTGCTGATGATAAGAAACTTCATTTTCAATTATTGGACTTACAAACTACCCAGACCTCATATGGATTTGTTGCAATGGTGTAGGTGAGGTAGGATAAGTGGTAAATGTAGGAAAGTTATGCAGGTCAGCACTGTAACTATACTGCACTACATTATTATGGTTAGGGTGCGAGGTGGGTTGAACAGGAAGTTGTGTAGGGCATGGAGGAGCTTGATGAAAAGTTAAGTATGGAAAGTATAGTTGATTGGTTTGTGTGGATGACCTTAATGGGAAAATAGGATGTTGTTGAATAGCTTTTGGAAAGTATGTAGGATTGGTGTTTTCTGCAACATGAGGGAAAGTAGTCATGGGATCATAAGATGGACCATGCCAACCTTGTGGACAAGGTAGGTAGGAATAAGATTGGGGTTTCCACAGTTTCCATGGTGTATGGGTATTCAATGATTGCTTGTGAGAGTAAGAAAATGGAGGGCTAGAGTTTTGAATCATACATGTAGGCCATGGTTGTTGTGGTGAAATTGCTACAACTCCTCAATCTCTTTGATATATTGTTTTTATCTTGGGTAAGGAGGGGAAACGATCCATTGAATGACTCAAGTCACATATGCCACAAATTATGAGACTATCCAAAGGAAAATCCATTGCAATATGTTTCTACTGGCACCTAGGACAAACTGTTTCTTTAGGTTCCTCCCATTTCTTCTTATCCTTCAAAATATCCAATTGTGAATTTAATGAGCTAATGATATCAGCTTTAAAATTTTCAATTGAATTAATGATTTCAGCTCCTATAACTTTGTTTTTGCAGCAGATTTAAAATATTAAGAACAAGGCTCACTAGAATTCTTACCAATCTTGAAGTTCCCTCTTGACTACCTTCTACATAACTCACAAATATCATCTTATGGTAGCTGAAATACATCACCTGTTCCCATCAAATTTAAGATTTCTAAAGATTCATTATGGATTCCTTTGAGTAGGAGTATTTTCAAGGAATCTTTTCCCTATTGTTTTTGTTTGGATCTTTGAAGGTTGTATTGAAAGCGCTCCACATATTCCTCCAAACTCTCTTCTTCTCCTTGTTTCATTCCAAAGATATCATCATTGAACCTGCAATAATCTTGGTACCTTTTCAAGAATACATATTTCATGTCTTCTCAAGTTTGTATAGAATTACCACTAAGGCTCATGAACCATCAGAGGGATGTTCCTTTTAGGGTAAGGGGAAAATAATTCAACTTTTGATCATTAGTAAAATAACCATAACCTCTACAAACTACTTCAAATTGAAATAAGAATGCATCAGGGTCTTCATTTTCCAAACCATGAAAATTTGGTAGATCAAATGGGGGTATGCTTTGCATTTGTACCACTCCTTCAGGATGTTTGATTGAGAATTCAAAGGTAACAACTTTTGTCTCCTTCTTACCTGCAATATTTTTTTTGGATTCTTCATATGCTATCTCAAGGCTCCTTCTTCAAATGTTCTTGTCAACTTGTGAGTAGGATGGGTGGTGCTTACATCACCACTAAGATAAATGATAAGATTTAGGATCAAAAACTAAAAACTAAATGCAATGAAAGAAACAATAAAGAAACCTACATACCTTGACCCTTAACCTCGAAGTCAAGAACATGCAACTAAAAAAACAATGTCAATTGGACTTGTGCGCCCTTGATAACTTCCCCGGCAATGACGCCAAAATGTTGGGCTCTAAATATGTCCTAAAATTAGCCTCTATGCATCAGCCAAAGGTAGGCGTTGGCACAAGCATTTTTTTTGTTGCCTACATAGGTTCTTACCTTCCATTTTCAATACCCAACCTCCATATATGCAACACCTATAAAGGAACAACAATCGTAAAGGGAACGACAGTTTCTCCATTCAAATGAACAACAATGATACTCAAAGGAACAACAGTCGCGCGAAAGGAACAACAATCGCTTGAAAGGAACGACAGTTGTTTCTTTCAAATGAATAATAACTACACTCAAAGGAACAAAAATCATTACATTGGGATGAACTAATGTTTAATTAATTGCATTGTAGTATTTTCCCAACTATTTAATTTTTCAACCTGAGAAAGTCTTTTATTTCAAAGTTACCATGCACAATATATGCAAGCAACAAATTCCAACTAACACTATTATCTATTTAATAAAATAAAACACAACTTAATATCAATCAAATCTTCTCTTACTTGAAAATACACTTAGCTGAAATAAAATCACTACCACACTCTTAGATAAATTAAAGGAGTATTAAAAAAATAAAGTAACAACAACATGAATTGAATCTTACTGTAACAACAATCTAATAAACAACACAGAACTGTAAGCAATGATCAACTAATCATAAACCAAGATAAATTAAGACAATGAAAAGAAAAATACAAGTAAATGAATAAGACCAACACATACCAGATTGAGGGGGGGCTGCCTCACCTAGCATGTGTGGCCAAAAGACTTACAAGATTAAGAGAAAGTTGCACATAATTGCAGATCCATCAGCTCCTTTGTATTATTGAATAAAACTCAAAAATTACATAAGTTCAGCTCTTTCTTACAAATAAATTCTATATAATTTCATGAATGCCTCTCTCCTGATTGAAGAAGTCTTATTTATACAAATCAAATTCCCAAATCCCTGGGTTGCTCAAACAAATTTCTAAGTTTAGAGAACTGGCCGCAACTGTAAATATGTAAAATACCCTTTTAAAGAACTAGCGATTTCTCTCAAACCTTACCTCCACTTGGAAAACGACCTACTTTGAACTCAATTGGGTCCATTTTGAACAAAACCCATGTCTCGTATTTTCGAGATTCATCCTCATCTGCTCACAATATTCCACGCAAATTCATCTCTCCTTATATGCCACGTTTTTCACTGAAAACGGTTAACCATGAGCTAGAACTCACATGTGTCATTTGGAGGTTGGAACCTTGACTGTTACAATTGTTGATACATAAAATCACTCGTCAAATCATGATCATAAAAATCATGCATAATAGTCTTTAATTCATTAAAAATGAAGGAAGAATAATCATTATTAATCATTAAAGCATAACAAGAATAATATGTCATTTTATGAGAAGTTGTAACAAATTTATGGAAAATGGAATGATAAATGAACGATAATAGGATGGAGAAGGAATGGAATAGATGTATATAGATGATGAAAATATGGACAAATATGTGACCCAACACCTTCCACATCGGTTACCTCATTTACCTCCCCACCTACACTTGTCCCCATGTCATCCTATTAGTGAGAAATTACTCTTTCTTGTAACTGTTAGCCATCGCATAATGAGCCAAAGCCAATGTTGAGCTACCTGTCACATTATCACTCTCTCCATATTTTCAAATGATATTATTTTTCCAGTAAACGCATTCGAAGAACAAATAGCAGTAGAATAAGATGATGAGGACAACAAACAAATGCTTATGGTGGCCTCAACGGACATGTGTGCCTAATTCAAAGAACAGAGGAAAAGAAGTGCATCTGTGAGCAGATGAAGAGACAGATGAAAGGGCCAACTCAAACAATACCAACCTATTGTTGTTTTATTCGAATTACATTATGTTTTTAGGAGATATTGTATGAAGTCCAACGATTTTTAAGTTGTGACAATTTTTGTATAAATAGATAGATTTCAGATCTATTCGAGGTTTTTTCTTGCAAGATGTAATAGAGAAAACTCTCCTTTTTTAGTATTAATACAAGTCTAGACAAAGATTCTAATTTTCGTTCAGTTTGAGTTGTGTGTTTCTTCTGTATTTCCATATCTCTAAATTTTGTTATGTAATTCCTTGATAAGCGATTGATTGCAATTTAGTATCGTAACTACTGTAATCACATTATATCATAAATTTGTTAAGTAAGCAGTTTTTCCTCTGTATTTACTGCAAGTAATACAAGACCTACAAGCTATTTGAGTTACTACATATCATATCCTATTCAAGGGTGCGCTATTTACCTTCTTCTACTGTAAACAATGTGAGACTCATCTGCCATCGATGCCTATCTTTGTTTAATAGTTTTGTAAGTTTCTCCCACCCCATTTAATATTATAATTATGACTCAGACAACGGAATACAACCTCTGTACTATCCTAGTATTAATTTCATTAAAGGATTATTTCTGATATAACTAAAGGTAGGAAAAACACTCATTCAAAACATTTTCATAAAACATCATGATGCCTCACATTACTCTTTGATCCTTAAGTTTAATCTCAGGAATAACAGACACCTCGTTTACTGATAAGATTCATTATTTAGAGGTAATGTTATCGTACTAAAGAGTTGGTGGCTAGACCTATAACATGGCCATGATTATGTTGTTGGCATGTTTACAGGAAATGTGTTCTTGTCATTAATGGAAAGAACAACAACGATGATGGCATGTTTATAGGCAAGAAAAACAATGATGATGGTATGTTTACAGGAAAGAAAAAAAATGAATACGCAAAAGATCAAGCTCGAGAAGCTCAGGAGGAATAGTGCAGAGTTTCACACAAAGCGCAAGTGTGCATCAAGGCCGAGGTTAATTCCATTTCCAAATCTTAGGAGAAATAGCATTCTCAGAAATGCAGACCAGACCCAGAGTCATCAAGACTCGTAGAAGGATCAAAGGTCGAGGCCTTTGACACTTAGAAATTTTGCCAATATCACGCAGTAAATCTTGACCATCCATTGAGAGAGGACATGTGGTGAGAGATCAACATTTCACTGACTCAAAAACTAGAAAAGTCAAAGGTGAGAGTTTTATGAACTCACAAAGTCTGAGTTCGCGATATTCATCACAACCATTAGATATAAGTGTCGAAGGATTGATCTCAACCATTGGATCATCCTAAAGTGGAAGGATATGATAAGCCTAGAAGACATTCAACACTCCAAAAGATGCAAAGGAGTCCTTGTTGTCCATTTAGGAAGGACACATGGCGGTAGATAAGAAAATTCAAAAAATTGTGAATCGAAAGAACTATGTTGAGTAGTCCGCACACTTCACGAAATGCAAAGTCCCAATAAGATATAGACTATTAGATCACAGAGGGTTGTGGGCCATCGATCTGGAAAAGCACAGAATCACGAATTGGGAGTTGGAAGAGTCAGGTTTGGATCACGTTCAAACACCTGATACGTGAGGTCATGATTTGATCACAGCCGTCGATCAAATGGAGAGTCTGGACCATTGATCTGGAAAAGTGTGAGTTTGAAACTCGAAAGAAGGGAGGTGCTCTAACCTCCGACATCGCAAGTCATGAAATTTTGAAATGCGAAGTTGCGATGAGATCTGGACCGTTGATTGAGGAATGTCATGGGCCATTGATCATGCACGATGAAGTTCAGGAGCTTACTAATCAAGAATCCCTCAAATGTTTGGCCCGTGGTCATAGCCATGGTCACATCGACGAAGGTTAAGGGAAGAGCTAGTGATTTTCTAAGCTTCTCTTCATAGATTGCGAGTTGGGAGTCTCGAGGTAACTCACAACAGGAGTTCGTGATACCCGAGATCACAAAGCACTCTTTGGCTTCACCCCTGGTCACAACCAAGGTCACATTAGCAGAAAATAAGGGAGGAGCTATCATTTTTCTAAGATCCATTTCATAGATTGCGAGTTGAGAGATTCAAGGAAACTTGCAACAGAAGATCACGAAATGTGAAATCGTGAAGCACCCTAGTGCTTGGCCCCAGGTCACAACCAATGGTCACATGAAAGAAAGGGTCTTAGCCAGAAAAGATAATGCCCACTGTGAATTTTTTCTCAGGAAGGGAAAAGGCGCCAAAGGCATGAATGCGTGGAGGTTTTCTCAGTAACTTCTAGAGACAGACTGATTGTAACTGTAGAAAATGACTAATTGCATATACCAGAGAATTCGAAGAATATCAATGTGATCGCTAGAGGAGATGAAGAGTATCGAGGTAATTTCTAGTGGTATGAATATTAATCATAGAGGCAATCGACAGATTGAAAAATGTCGAAGATTGTTACTTCTAGTGATGCTAGAAGAATTTAAGGATGAACGACCATTCATTGTGAACAGACTAAGCATAATGGCTAGAGAATTCAAAGAGTTGTGAGGATGATCTGGAAGAGGAATCGGCATGTGAATTCCATGTAGAACAGAGAAGTGAGGCATGGCTCCTTGATAATTTTTGCATGCAAGAAGAAGCTGGCTATGCAGAGGATGAGAAGAGTGTATAAGAGGCGCAATGCATAGAATGAAGTGGTCACTTCTGTTGAGAGTTAATTATGTGGGTTAAAGCATGCTCTGTGCAACATCTAAAACACACAGAAGAGGCATAGTGCATATAACAAAAATGCATATCTGAGAGAGGAAGAAAACGATGAGATGTGCATGCAGAGATAGAGAAGAAAAACATGAATCTCGAGAAGATGCAAGCAAGAAGACACTGATGTAGGAATAACAGAGAAGTGTAGAAGAACAATGATGAGACTGATAAGCCATTGATAAACATTGTATCATTGTAATAACTTTCATAAAGAAAATATCTATATTTCAGGGTGGTAGGGTGGTGCGAGGGACGACTGTTGTCCTTAGAGTTTCAAGTGGGTGCTTGAACATAGGGAGTTGTAGCTTCCATCTGGTTGCAGCTAGAAAAACCAGGGTGGAAGGGTGGTGTGAGGGAGAACTATTGTTCTTTGTTATACACATTGGTGCCTGTGTAATTGGAAGTTGGTGCTTCCATCCAATTGGTGCCGGAACACAAAGGGAGTTGGTGCTTCCTTGTAGTGGGTGCTAGAGAAACTAGAGAGTTGGTTCTCTCAACAAGTTGTTTCTTGTAAAGTAGAGTTGGTAGCCTCAAAAGGAGTTGGTGCTCCTAAGAATGATAATGTACATAAAATAAAGATTACTTATCATATCAAGAAGAAGAGGTTTTTCCCTTTATGGGCTTCCTTAGGAAATATATGTCTCTTTATATTTCATGTGTGTGATTGATGTTGAATAGTCTATTTCTTACTTCCTTGCATTATTGTGATCACAATTGAGTGTTCTGTAAAGTGTTTAAAATGGGAATAATTGTTTAAGCACAGTAACAATTAATTCACCCCTCCCTCTCCCAATTGTTCAAAAATTGGTATCAGATTCAGTTCCTTTTATTTAAAGGTAGATAAATAAGCTTAAACATGACAAGTCATGAAGGAAATTCAACCAATAAGGCCCCCCTATTCAATGGAACAAACTTTTCCTTTTGGAAAGTTAGGATGAGAACCCACATAATGGTTTTAGATGCAGATGTCTGGGATGTGGTAGAGACTGGTTATGTAAAGCCAGTTGTACTAGCTAATAAGGATGACAAGCTAGAATTCATATTCAATGCTAAAGCTATGAATTCTATTATGAGTGGGATTCTAGAAGCAGAATTTGTCAAAGTCATTCACTGTGACTCGACAAAAGTTATGTGGGACAAGATGATAAGTAGTTATGAAGGTGATGAAAAAGTGAAAGACACAAAACTTCAGACTCACAGACTAAAGTTTGAACAACTAAATATGGATGAAGATGAAACTATCCGTAAGTACTTCTTATGTATAGAAGAACTTGTCAACACTATGAAAGGGATAGGTGAAATGATAGTTGATTCTTTTCTAATCCAAAAAAAATTAAGATCTAGACTTCCTGATAGATTTAAGTCAAAGGTCTCTGCTATAGAGGAAATAACTCATCTCAAAATGTTTACACTAGATCAACTTCTTGGAACCCTAACTTCTTATGAAATGAGAATCACCAAAGGTAAATCCACTACAAGAGAGGCATATTTTAAAGTAGAGAAAAACACAGACTCTTATATAGATGAGATTGAAGCAATTCTTGTGAGAAGACTAAAGAAAGGGTCAGGCAAATACAAAGGTAAATTGCCTTTAAAATGTTTTAATTGTGGTAAGATAGGTCATTTTGCATCTAAGTGTCCTCACAAAAGAAAGGATCAGACATATGACGATGAAGAGAAGCACAAACAAAAAAAGGTCTATAAAGAGAATAATTTTAAGAAGAAAAGCCTTTGTGTAAACAATGATGATGAAAGCAGTGACTCTCTTATTGAAGATAAAATAAATGATATCATGCTAATAGTTTTATAAGATCTAAAAACTGAAGATATAGGAAGTGAGTTCGCTGACTGTGAAGCAAAAGTTGATCTTGAAGGAAAACTTGTCAGTGCCATGGAAGAGATTGAGAGACTCAGAGAAAAGCAAAGAAAAGAAAAACAGTTACTGCTCAAGTATGAGAAAAAATGAAAGGAACCATCTGAAGAAATTAATATGTTGAAGGTTAAGTTAGAAAAAGATAAGAATATAGAAGACATCCTCAAACAACAATTGAAGGAAGTTGAAACAAAAGGTGAAAAATTGGAAGTTGAAGTAGTGACTATCAGAAAAAATCTAGAGAAATTTCATGCCTTATATCATTAGAATCTGACAAGTATTAAAGCCTCAGAAGTATTAGCCTCCATTTTGAATCAACAAAGGAATTCAAAATTGAAAACTGATTTGGGTTATGATGAAGGATCAAGTAGTGGTCAACCAAGCAACAAAGAATCCATCAAGTTTGTCAAATCTACAAGTACTGAGAACAACAAACCTGCAGAAACAAACAAAGAGAATCAACTGCCAAGGAGGAGTGAAGGAAACACTACCAAAACTATATTTGAAGAACAAAGAAATAATACACTCTATGCTCAAGAAAATCATCAGCATGGAAGAAATTGACCTGCTCAAAGAAGACAACCATTTTCCAGGTAGAAAGATTTTTTCTATGGATATTGTTTTTACTACTCTAACTTTGACCACGAAGTTGTATATTGTTCTCTAAGATTTAGGCATGAGAAATCAAGACAGCCAAGGAATAAATACATGTCTCAACAAAGAATAAGACAACCAAGTTACAAACAACTAGAGACTGCAAATCATATGATGGCTGGGAAAAAGATGTAGACTAAGCATAACAATCATTATAATCCTTTGTTTAATGAACCAAAATGTTACATCTACTATAATTATGGAAATAAAGCTACAAACTGGCACTTAAAGAACTATAAGCTAGATTCAAATCACAGAGCTGAAAACATCAAGGTTTGGAAGAAGAATGAAAATAACAAGTGTGGATTGGTGTTGTCAGCTCAAAGACAAAAGGACTCATGGTGTATTGACAGTGGATGCTCCAGTCATATGATAAGTGACAAAAGTAAGTTCCTATTGTTAGCAACATTACTTGTAAAGGGGGTGTTTTCCTAAAATATAGGCCCCTTTGGGCGGAAAAATACAAAGCAGTGGGGTAAAAATCCACTTACCCTAAGTATAAGGCGTAAATGCTCATTTCGTTAAGCAGCGAAAAAAACTAGGCGGCCAGGATCTGTGTGCCCAGATCTACGGTCAAGGTTGGATTCCATAGCCCCCTCTCCTTTCTACCTTTAAGGCAGGGGGGGGGGGGA
>SNQJ01S0008176.1:54772-81263 GCA_010110895.2 Picea sitchensis
TTGTAAGGAGATAGCGCCAAGTGGCATCGGCATATCGCGAATCCGGAGGACGCATGAACATTGACCTCGCAAACCCCGAAACTTCGATGGAAGGCTATATGGCCGTGGGCATGTGGTAACGGTCATTTGGACCAGGGCATAGTTAGGGGGCTAGTGCGCAAGGAGCCATAGGCAATCGGAGAATCGCGACTCCCGGGTACTTGTGTATCGAGGCATCAAAAACACCTAAACCCCGACAGGGGTTCGTCTCAGGTCACATAAGAGGTGGTCATATGGATGATAGTATAGACAGGAGAGATAACCCATGCACGCGCTCATCGGAGAATCGGTGATCGGGAATTCAAAGGGTCAAGAACTCTTGACAACAGGAATCGCGAAACCCCGATCCCCGATACAGAGTCAGGGATGACCATGGTCAGGTGCTGAAGGCTATGAAGAGATTGGAAAGGACCTGTGGATCGGGTTGTTGCAGTAGTGTGTCCCAAGGGAATTCAAGCAGCCGTTTCGGCTCAACGGAAAAGGATAAGGAAGGTAGGTGAAGCCTCGCGTCACCCATTTATTGCAGAGTATGGAGGTTCCGGTCGGAGTTTACCCAGGAGGGTCCCTTTGTACCGATTCTCTGCAGAAAGGTCACACCGAGTCTTCAACTCGCCAAGAGAGCCTGAGCACGCCAATTCAAACATTAAAGGAGGCTCAGCTACCCCCTGGAACGAGCCATGCTGAATTGAAGAAGCATATGATAGGAGTCCAGAGGACAGATTTGATTGAGGAAGCGACCCCCCATTAAAAGTCCTGAGATATTGTTGCCAGGCGGATTTTGGCTGAAGTATATGTAGGCATTTTTTCCATTTTGTAAAGGATCGATGGTTGAGCAGAGCTCCCGGGTTGTAAAAATTTTAATGAAGCATTGTTCTGGTTATGCATGAACTTTGGAGACTTCTTGCCTTATGAATGCCATTTTCCTTCATGTCTTTGTTTACACTGTGTTAGAGAAGCTCGGAATTGGAGGATCCAGTCGAGATGTAGCTATTATAGGATGATGTTGTAATTGATCACTGTAATAGTTACGGAGCCTCTAATCAGTCTCTGTGATTTCTTTGACGCTGAACGACTTGGAATTGGAGGATCCATTCAAGTCCTTTATTCAGTCTCTCGAAGCTCTGAGACCAGGAGGATCCTGCTTTTGGAGTTTTTCCCCTACAAATCTCTATATGCCTGTTGCCCATAGTTGTTTGTTCATCTTCTCCTAAGTCTTCCACCTGCTCATCTTTTAATCAACCCACTGGCTGAAGTGAGGATTCCAGACCTCCCCTATTCTTTACATACCTGACTCAGTCCCTGAGTTAGAGTGATACCTCCTAGAGCCATTATATCCATCTAATCACCCTTTATAAACAAATCGTGACATAAGTCTGATGGGCGTTGGGCTCTGCTCCTGTAAGCAATCCAGGAGTGACTTCTGACACTAACAATATCCTTCCATAAATCTAAGGTCGGAAAGGAGCATACATAGAAGTAGGCTATCGGTTCAACCAGAAAAAAAATGCGTCTGACAAATGACTGCATGGGCAGTCTACCCAATGTCTACATGCACAGCCTGATAGAGAAGCTCACCTACGCAAAGCATTGAATTCATGACATGATTGTGCCTTCAGTGCCTGAATTAGTTTCAAGTATATGTAGGCATTTTTTCCATTTTGTTTATCATTGATGCTTGAGCTAAGCTCCCAACTGTAAAGTTTCTGAGGAATCTCTGGTTATGCATTTCGATTTGAGATTGTTAAATTAATGGAAGTCAACTTCTCTTTTCTTTGTTTTTGTCTGTCAGCTATTTGAAACACTCAAAATTGGAGGATACAATTGAGGGTCTCATATTGTAGGATGATGTATGGTTGATCACTGCAATCTCTACACCAGTCTTAAATAGTCTCTCACGTTGTCTTTTGCACTGGCACTGAAGGATTCAGAATTGGAGGATCCAGTCAGATGGTTGTGGCTGCATAGTATGATAGGTTTGATCAGTGTGCAGTTATCACTATGTAGTTTAGGCACATTTCAATGTTTTTCTTTTATTCCCCGAGTTTTTGGAAGGCCCGATGCCTAGAGTAGTCTCCTCCCTTTTCTCCCAGTCTTCCCTCTACTCTCGCTTTAACTCAAATTACTGACTAAAGTTAGTTGTGGCCCTCACTTCCCTATGTATTTATGGCTTAGTTTTCAGAGTCAAACAATATTGTTTTGAGTTTACCTCCATTCGATCACCCCCTTTTTACAAATCATGACATAAACTGATGGGCGTCAAGCTCTGCTCCTGCTGCAATCCAGGAGTGACTTCCAATGCCAACATTTCAGGCGTCATTGTTGGGGACGAAGTTGAAAATTTTCCCTGGGATTGAACAACATTGAGCCTTTGATTCTGAAGGTGCATCAGGCATCAGAGCCCTTAAGGATTGCTACTTTGCACCTGACGACTCCACTTTGGTGACTCCAATGTTTCCACTTCACTATTTCAACTATGGCTACTTTAGCATGCCTAAAAGATGACCTAGAGGAGCTTCCTTGAGAAGGTTTCAACAGCTGCTTTCTCAGCCTAAGAAGTTTCCTGGGAGGGCATGACATTAATATTTGGTCTTTGATGGTGAACAAAGACCAGACACATTTGAATATGTGCATATATCACCTGGTGAATCCATGATTCGAAGATTGATTGACGACTCTGCTAGTTTGGAATGGATAAAATCCTAGCTCAGAGGTTTGTTCCTTTTAATTTTTTTTCTATTCCTGGTTTTCCTAATGTTGTCCCTTCTCCAGATGAATGGGGCAATTATTTGCCCATATTTAGAGAGCATGAAGAGGACAACCATGCTCAACATCTCTATGAGTTTCATGAACTCGTGCATCAGTGGGAGATACATAATGAGGATGTATTATTGAAAATTTTCATGTTCTCGTTAGCAGGGGATGCTCGTAAATGGTATCATTCTTTACCCCCCACTAGAATTTCTTCACTTGCAGAATTTCATGCATCTTTCACCACCTATTGTCATAATCTTTATCCCTCTAAGTTATTTTTTCATAAATGTTGCGAGGGATACAATAATTGTATACAAGATAGAGTTGCTTCTTACGTAGGTTGTGAGGACGATCCTGATAACTTGGATCAGAAATCACTCCTTTCTCATCCCCATTCATCTATATCAAAGGAAGTTTATGTGAGTGAAAATATTGGGGAGGAAGAAGATGATTTGAGTGAACTAATGGAGCAGGTGAAATCTTTCTCTGCCCAACGAGCAAAGTTGGATTCTGAAGACAATGAAGAGGATTTTCCAGTCCTTGAGGTAGACGTTCTTGACATCTCTTTTGAAGAATATTTTGAATATTTCATAGTTGCATTAGTTTCTTCCCCTGATGAGCTTGTTCTCTCATATTTAAAGGAGGAAGCAATGGCTGAAGTGGATGATTCTCTTTTTCTTCACGAGATTTCCCATGATGTGTTTACATTCGGGGTCGAAATGGAGGATCTGGATGTAGTTCCATTTCTGCAAATTGGAGGAACTTTGTTCTCACCCAACTTTGATGATTATTTGGAAGAAGAGAAATAGAGCCCTACATCTCAACTTGTTGACCATAGGAGAATCCAACCTGTATATGACAGCTACAAATCATATTCTGAGCTGGATATGCTGGATTTCCAAGAACAGACCGCAAAGACTTATCCTTTGTTCACCAAAGAAAAGTATCATGAGGAAATCATCCATCCCGGTCCTTCAGAAGACACTAAGAAGTACAAGGAAGACCAGAGCTTTCCCACGGGTCATGTTTATGACCACTATGAATCTAACCCTTGGGAGAGCCAAGAAGACGAACTAGAGGAGCAGCTCACCTTTTGTTCAGAGACAGTCACCGGGCAGCCACTGCCTGAGTCAGACAGTCTACATCAGTTGTCCACCGACCTGTGCTTACAACATATAGTCAGCCACACGTGAACAACTATGTAGTAGAGGAGGCTTCCTATCGTCAATTTTCTGGAGTTTTCCACTGGTCCTATGAGCCCGTGAAGGAACACATGGAGTTGTATTTTCTTCACAATTTGGAGCCACCCTATTTCATCTCAAATTCAGTATGTAAGGAGGAGTTGAAGAGCGTAATCGTTCTGCTGTCACGATTATACCATCCGTTGGTGATCATCGACAGAAGGAAGGAGCTTCCATTCAGGAAGTTACTTCATTGGCTGTGGTGGAAGTTTGCTTTCACCTAGCCCCATGTAAATGATTTTATTAGTTTCGGACTATACATAAATAAGCTCCTTTGAGCATGCATGTTTATTTTGTGTTTCTTTTTCTTTTCAGCCTGTATCTTTAGCAGAGAGTTTTGAGCTCGACTCCATAGCCCAACAGAAGGCACTCAAACTGCAGAAGGAGTTCTTAGAGAATCACAAGGATGATTCTATCCCCCATGGAGCCTAATGTTAGTGACATTACATGGAGCCTAATGTTAGCGGAAAATGCGAAGGAGTGGGGTAAAAACCCACTTATGCTAAGTATAAGGCGCAAATGCATGTTTCGTTAAGCAGTGGACAAAACTGGGCAGCGAGGATCTACACACCCAAATCTGCGGTCAGGGTTGGATTCAGGATCCCCCTCACCTTACTACCTTTAAGGCGAGGGGGGTTTCTGAAATTCATCGCGCATGTTTGAGAAACCTGGATTTGGGCGCCTCGATCTACAACTGAGGATCGATTCTGGACCCCCTTTTCGTATCTACCTTTAATACAGGGGGGGGGGTCCATAATCAGCGACGTAAAGAGAGTCCCCCCTTGTCACATCTCTGACTCCCTCTGCTTATCACCTTCCTCCATGTGTCTTCCACTCAGCACCATTCTGACCCACCTTATTCCCTTTTCCTCACTCCCACCTATCACCTCCACCTGTATGGTTGTCTTTTTTTTCCCTTTTCCTTTCACGCTTTCACTCCACCTCAACACACCTTCCGCCACCTGCAGTCTCCTGCCTCTGTATCACGTCTGCCATCTACGTCCCCCCTGCAACAATCGAGCGAAGCAGAAGACAACCAAAGGGAGACTGTCACATCTTGCAGAAGAAGAGTTGACCAGGCCTCACCTGATCCCGAGGAAGCCATTAAGAAGGTGGTTGGTGGTGGTTGAATGTCATCTCCTTCCATAAATAGAAGGTCAGAAAGGAGCATACACAGAAGAAG
This sequence comes from Picea sitchensis, assembly GCA_010110895.2. Lineage (NCBI taxonomy): Eukaryota > Viridiplantae > Streptophyta > Pinopsida > Pinales > Pinaceae > Picea > Picea sitchensis. The sequence continues at coordinate 59,987 of SNQJ01S0008176.1, forward strand.
GCTATCAGTTCAGCCTGACAAAGATTGCGTCTGACAAACGACTGCATGGGCAGTCTGCCCAACGTCTACATGCACATCCTGACAAAGAAACTCACCTATGTGAAGCATTGAATTCATGGCATGATCATGCCTTCACTGCCTAAGTCAGTTTCAAGTATATGTATGCATTTTTTCCATTTTGTTTATCATCGATGGATGAGCTAAGCTCATGACTGTAAAGTTTCTGAGGAAGCTCTGGTTATGTATTTTGATTTGAGACTGTCAAATTAATGGAAGTCAGCTTCTCTTTTCTTTATTTTTGTTTGTCAACCGTTTGAAACACTCAGAATTGGAGGATTCAGTCGAGGGTCGCATATTGTCGGATGATGTATGGTTTATCACTGCAATCTCTGCACCAGTCTTAAACAGTCTCTCACGTTGTCTTTTCCCCAGGCACTGTAGGATTTAGAATTGGAGGATCCAATTAGATGGTTGTGGTTGCATAGTATGATAGCTTTGATGAGTGTGCAGATACCACTATGTCATTTAGGAACATTTCAGTGTTTTGTTTTTATTCCCTGAGTTGTTGGAAGGCCTAATCCACAGAGTAGTCTCCACCCTTTTCTCCCAGTTTTCCCTCTACTCTTGCTTTAACTCAAATTACTGACTAAAGCTAGTTGTGGCCCTCACTTCCCTATGTATTTTTGGCTCATTTTTCTGATTCAAACGATATTGTTCTAAGTTTACCTCCATTTGATCACCCCCTTTTTACAAATTGTGACATAAACTGATGGGCGTCGGGCTCTACTCCTGCTGCAATCCAAGAGTGACTTCCAACGCCAACACCTATCACTCAAGGAAAATAAATCATGAACTGTGACCTTTGGAAATGATTCTCTAGGAAAGATCAGAGGTAAAGTTCTAGTGAGCTTAAGTAATGGAAGAAACAAATCTCAAGATGTATTATTTGTTGATGGTATAAAGCATAATTTTCTTAGTGTCAATCAAATATGTGACAGAGAATGTGAAGTCACTTTCATTGCCAGGAATTGTAAAATAAAGATAGTAAACACAGGAGAGTTTCTTGGAAGAGGGGTTAGAACCGAAAACAATGTATATGTTCTAAAGGAATATAAGAAGAAATGTCATTTAAGAAAATTTGATGAAAGTTGGTTATGGCACAAAAGGCTTGGACACCTGACTTTTGATCATATTGTCAAACTAAATAATGAAGGTGTGGTGAGAGACGTTCAAAAAATATCTAAGCCTAATAACTCTGTATGTGATTCCTACCAAATGGGGAAGCTGGCTTGTTCTCAATTCAAATGAAGAGTTTCACATCTTCAGAGAAACCACTTCAACTTGTTGATATGGATTTGTGTCAACCATCAAGAAAATATGGAACTGGAGGAGAACGTTACTTTATTCTAGTCATTGATGAATTCTGCAGACGTATGTGGGTTTCCTTTCTGAGAGAAAAATCTAATGCGTTTGATAAGTTCAAAATGTTTAAGGCATTAACTGAGAATCAGACAGGAAGAAACTTACAAGAAATTTGTTCAAATAGAGGAGGCGAATTTATGTCAAGATATTTCAAAGAATTATGTGATAGACATGGAATTAAAAGAGAATATACTATTCTAGGTACTCTTCAACAAAATGGAGTTGTAGAACGCAAAAATAGATTATTTAATTAGATGGAAAGGGCTATGATGAATGAAAGGGACATTTCACAAACCTTTTGGGTGGAGGTTGTTCATATTTTGAACAAAGCACATCTAAGGTTGAACAGTGATAAAAATCCACATGAGTTGTGGTTTGGTCGACCTGCATCCATTAAGCACTTCAAAGTATTTGGAAGTAAATGCTACATAAAAAATAATGATGATCATCTCAGAAAATTTGATAGTAGAGTTGATGAAGGTATATTCATAGGACATGAAACGAACAGTAAAGGATACATATGCTTTAACAAAAGAATGCATAAATTAGTATACTATATTGATGTTCGAATTGGTGAAGAAGCTCCCATAAAAGATTAACAGAGAATAAGCACTAATCCAGATGAAAAAGATGATGAGAATAATGAAAGTGAAGAACAACAAACCCCAGAGTCACAAGAAGATGATGAATTAGGTGTAGAAGAGACACCTAGAAAAGAAGAGTCAGGACAACAATCAACATCAAATCCTTCCTCCAGAATTACTCAAAAGAATCATCTTGAAAGTCAAATAATTGGTGAGAAAGACAAAGGTGTACAAAGCAGGAGGAGGATAATCAAAGACACCGAGAAATCACATATTTCCTTCATATCCATGGGGGAACCCAAGAACTTCAATGAAGTGAGTGAATATGTAAATTAGTTTAAATAAATGAATGAGGAACTGGATGAGATTGAAAAGAATGATACTTGGGTACTTGATCCTAGGCCAACAAATAAAAATGTAATAGGATCCAAATGGGTATACAAAAATAAGATGAATGAGCAAGGAAATATTGTAAGAAATAATGCTATACTGGTCTGCAAAGGATATGCTCAAATAGAAGGACTGGACTTTGATGAAACATTTGTGCCCATAGAAATATTAAAATCTATTAGAATGTTTCTGGCATATGCTTGTCATAAACAATTTAAGGTATATCAAATGGATGTCAAGTGAGATTTTCTAAATGGAGATCTAAAAGAAGAATTCTATATGGAACAACCAGAGGGTTTCCACCTATCAGATAACCCTGAATTTGTCTGCAAGCTGAAGAAATCCTTATATGGGCTAAAATAAGCTCCACGTGCCTAGTATTACAGACTGGATAAGTATCTTCAAGTTAAAGTGTTCAAGAGAGGAACAATTGTGAGCAATCTATATATCAAAACAGAGGGTAATGATTTTCTCATTGTGTTGGTCTATGTAGATGGCATCATCTTCAGAAGCAATAATGCTTCGTGGGTACAATGGTTTGCCTCTACCATGCAGTCTGAATTTGAAATGTCTATGATCGGGGAACTATCATTTTTTCTTTGTCTGCAAATTACTTAGAGGTTTAAAGGATTATTTCTTTCTTAGGAGAAATATCTAAGATAAATGTTGAAAAGGTTTCAAATGGAATAGTCTACACCTATGTGCACACCTATGGTCACTGGATGCAAGTTAAGCAAGGTTGATGACTCACCTGATGTTGATCAGAGTTCCTATAGGTCTATGATGGAAAACCTATTGTACATCACAACATCCTGTGGAGACATAATGCATGATGTTGGAATGGTAGGAAGATATCAGGATGCACCTAAATAGAGTCATTTGTTATCTCTCAAAAGAATATTCAGATAGTTGAAAGGAACAATGAATTATGGCCTATAGTATCCTAGAAACTAGAATTTTCAACTATCAATCTATTCAGATGTTGATTGGGTTAACTGCATGGATGAAAGGAAAAGCACGAGTGGAGGTGCATTCTTCTTAGGAGATTCCCTTGTACAATGGTTGATAAATAAGCAAGGTTCCATTTCCTTATCAACTACAGAAGATGAATACATTGCAGCTGCCACTTGCTGTACCCAGGTATTGTGGATGATTTAGACACTTAAAGAATTGGAGGTAAAATATACTGCACCGATCCAAATCCATTGTTATAATACCAGTGCAATTAGTGTGTGAAAGAATATTTTATTTCACTCCCAGACCAAGCATATACCCATCAAGTATCACTTCCTGAGGGAACAGGTAACCAAATCTATGGCTTATTTCCATTATGTTCCATCTAAAGATCATATTGATGATATGTTCACTAAACCGCTTGCACAAGATCAGATTGAGTATCTACGCCAGAAGTTGGGCATGATCTTGTTATCAATTTAAAATAGTCCATCCTATCAGGGGGATTATGTGTTGGTTGAATATCTGATACCTCTGAAAAGAACTGCAATAGCTCAGGGGGAGCATGTTTTCTTTGACATTGATGTCAAAGGGGGAGAAAAGGTGTGGACTGCTACAGTTGGAGGTCTAAGAAGAATAGTGCAGTCGTTCTGGGTTTCCCATTCAGAGTTGACATCAATGCCAAAGGGGGAGATTGTTGGAATGTTTACAGGCAGTGTGTGCTTGTCATTGATGGAAAGAACAATAGATATGATGGCATTTTTACAGGAAAGAACAAGAGCGAATATGCAGAAGAGAAATCTCGAGAAGCTCAGGAGGAATAGTGCAAAGTTTCACGCATAGCGCAAGTGTGCACCAAGGCCAAGGTTAATTCCATTTCCAAAGCTCTGGAGAAGTATCGTTCTCAGAAATGAAAATGAGACCCAAAGTCATCAGGACTTGCAGAAGGATCAAAGGTCGAGGCCTTTCACACTTAGAAATTATTCCAATATCATGCGGTAAATCTTTACCGTCCATCGAGAGAGGACACACGGTGAGAGATCAACATTTCGTTGAATCATGAACTAGAAAAGTCAAATGTGAGAGTTGTATGAACTCGTGAAGTCCGAGTTCGCGATATTGATCACAACTATTGGATCTGAGCATCGAAGGATTGATCTCAACCATTGGATCATGTTGAAGTGGAAGGATAGGATAATCCCATAAGACATTCAACACTCCAAAAGTTGTGAAGGAATTCTGGTCATCCATTGAGGCAGGACACGTGGCGACAGATAAGTCGATTCGCAGAATCGTGAATCGAAAGAACTATGTTGAGCAGTCCGCAGACTTCGCAAAATGCAAAGTCCTAATAAGATCTTGACCATTGGATCATAGAGGGTTGTGGGCCATCGATATGGAAAAGCACAGAGTCAGGAATCAGTAGTTGTAAGAGTTAGGGTTGGCTCATGTTCAAACACCCGATACGCGAGATCATGATTTGATCACATCCATCGATCAAAGGGAGAGTCTGGACCATTGATCTGGCAAAGCGTGATTTCGAAACTTAGAAGAAGGGAGGTTCTCTAACCTCCAACATCGTGAGTTGTGAAATAGAGAAATACAAAGTCGCAATGAGATCTAAGCCGTTGAATTGAAGAGGAGTCATGACTGCTGATCTGGCAAAGTGTGATTTAAAAACTTGGAAGAAGGGAGGTGCTTTAACCTCTGACATCACGAGTCACGAAATCGTGAAATGCGAAGTTGCGATGAGATCTGGCTCATTGATTGAGGAATGTCGTGGGTCATTGATAAGGCATGACGAAGTTCATGAGCTCACGAATCATGAAGCACTCGAACATTTGGCCTATGGTCATAGCCATGGTCAGATTGACGAAGGTTGAGGGAAGAGATAGCAAGTTGCTAAGCTCCTCTTCATAGATCGCGAGTTGGGAGTCTCAAGGTAAATCACAACAGGAGTTCACGATACCCAAGATCGTGAAGCACTCTTTGGCTTGACCCCTAGTCACAACCAAGGTCATATCAATAGAAAAAAATGGAGGAGCTAGCATGTTTCTAAGCTCCACTTTGAAAATCACGAGTTGGGAGATTCAAGGCAACTCGCAACAGAAGATTGTGAAATGCGAAATCATGAAGCACCCTAGTGCTTGGCCCCAGGTCACAACCACTGGTCACGTTAAAGAAAGGGGCTTAGCCAGAAAATATAATTCCCACTATGATGTTTTTCTTAGGAAGGGAAAAGGCACCAAAGGTATGAGCATGTGGAGGTTTTCTCAGTAACTGCTAGAGAATGAATGATTGTAACTGCAGAAAATGACTGATTGCATCTACTAGAGAATTCGAAGAATCTCAATGTGATCGCCAGAGGAGATGAACAGTATTGAGGTAATTGTGAGTGGTATAAAGATTAATCATAGAGACAATCAACATATTGAAAAATGTCAAAGACTGTTACTTCCAGTGATGCCAGAAGAATCTTAGGATGAACGACGATTCATTGTAAACAGACTGAGCATAATGGCTAGAGAATTCGAAGAGTTGCAAGGATGATCTGGAAGAGGAATCGACATGTGAATGTCATGGAGAACATAGAAGTGAGGCATGGTTCCTTGATAGTTTCTGCATGCGGGCAGAAGTTGGTTGTGTGGAGGACCAGAAGAGTGTATAAGAGGCACAACGCATAGAATGAATCGGTCACCTCGGTTGAGATTTATTCATGCAGGTAAAATCATGTTGTACGCAACAACTAAAATGAACAGAAGAGGTATAGCGCATAGAACATAAATGCATATCTGAGAGAGGAGGAAAACACCGAGGTGCGCATGTAGAGATAGAGAAGAAGAACAGGAAGCTCAAGAAGATGCGAGCATGAAGACACTGATGCAGGCAGAGCAGAGAAGTGTAGCAGAACAATGATGAGACTGATAAGCCATTGATAAACATTGTATCACTGTAATAACTTTCAGAAAGCAAAGATTTATATTTCAGGGTGGTAGGGTGGTGCAAGGGATGACTTTTGTCCTCATAGTTTCAAGTGGGTGCTTGAACACAGGGAGTCGTAGCTTCCATCTAGTTGTAGCCAAAAAAACTAGGGTGGCAGGGTGGTGCGAGGGAGAAATATTGTTCTTTGTTATACAAGTTGGTGCCTGTGTAATTGAAATTTGGTGCTTCCATCCAGTTCATGCTGGAACACAAAGGGAGTTGGTGCTTCCTTCTAGTGGGTGCTAGAGAAACCAAAGAGTTCGTGGTTCCTTCTAGTGAGTGCTAGAGAAACCAGAGAGTTGGTGCTCTCAACAAGTTGTTTCTTGTAAAACAGAGGTGGTAGCCTCAAAAGGAGTTGGTGCTCCTAAGAATGATAATGTATAGAAAATAAAGATTACTTATCATATCAAGAAGAAGAGGTTTTTCCCTTTATGGGTTTCCTCAGGAAATATTTGTCTTTGTATATTTCATGTGTGTGATTGATGTTGAATAGTCTATTTCTTACTTCCTTGCATTATTTTGATCACCATTGAGTGTTCTGTAAAGCGTTTAAAATCGGCATAATTGTTTAAGCACAGTAACAACTGATTCACCACCCCCCTCTCAGTTGTTCAACATATGCCACCCATTATTTATGTGATGCATTGTTTATAAACATTTAACGACATAAATAAGGCTTATTAGATAATCCATACCCTACATTTATAACATGTCTAATGTTATAACCAAGACCTACTATGAAAGTCATATATTAAGTTTATAATACCATTCACAATATGATTAAAATCTTATTACATAAGATTTACCTTATGTGTTAATGAACCTTTAATGATATACCCATTATTTAAACCTTACACTATGTGTCACAAAGGAAAGAGTTTAGAGATTAAATCCTAACTCCCAACCAATGCACTGGTGGTACAATCCGAAAGTAATGGAATTATGGTATGGAACTTACGATAACTATAAAAGTGTGCCCCTAATGATTCCCTACTGGTTCGCATTACCATTCAAGTTTGAACTTTATGAAAATCGAGAAGAATTTAAGGTTGGTGGCGATAGGACAATCTAAACCAAGGCGTAGGGAATTAAACTTGTCATTTCCATTAATGGTTTGAAACCACCATTACTCCTTCTGGTCTGACGTTGTAGGGAAAAACCCACTCCTCGCTCACCACTTAAGCTGGCTTCACATGGCACAACGTACTATTCAACCTTCCCGAAATCGAGAAGCAGTAAATGTCATTTCCCTCACAGTCATACCATTTGTTTTTCTCACTCTGTGTGTTTTTCCACTGAGATAGCATACTTTCCCGGCTTTGTGGTAGCAGGGTAATGATGCCGCGAGGGTAATCTCATTCATCTCTTTCTCTCTGTGGTAGCACAATAACAATTCTGCGAGCGTAACCTTTTCTCCTCTCTCTTTCTTGTAGAAAGGTAACACAGACCTCGCAGATACTCTCATTCGGCATTGTGGTAGTAGGTAGCAGTGTTGTGTTGGTAACTGGTTCGACTCTATGGTAATAAGTATCATGGCTACATTGGTACTTGTTCGACTATGTGGTAACAAGTAGCATGGGTACATTGGTATTGGTAACGCTCTGTGGTAGAAAGATAACAATGTTGCGATGGTTAACTTGTGTGGTTCTGTAGCATCGACTATTACAATTCACCTCAGGTAGTCCATGGTAAGTCTTCCCTATGAACACCTCATTTTTAAAGAAATTATCGTTAATGTATAGTGGTATTTAAAATAGATTTGAAGTAATGTTTCTATGAAAAAGGGGTTTTGCCTGAATAGTAGTTTGCATGAATCCTTTTATTATGTATCGGGCATCCTCTGTGTCAATACTTCCTTTCTATTTGTATCCCCTCAGTGATGAATTCACAATGTTGTCCTATAATTTTCATATTGCACCCACTTTAGTAATGACCCTCTATCTATGTGGAATTTGGGTTTTTATGGGATATCTCTCTGTCTACATTGTGTGTGCGTGTTGTGCTTATCTATCTAGCAGTTATACTTTCAGTGGGTTTCCTCTCTGGCTCTGTAAAATGCACAAGTTTTGTTTCTCTATTTTATGCAATGTAATTCTTAAACAAAACCGCTCTCTTTATGCCGAGTGCATGTTGATTTTATCTTTGTTTGTATATTACTCTTCTCTGTGGAAAGTTGTGTGTTCAATGTTCTTATTTATAAGACATACGTTTATGGGATTTCATTCCGTGTAAGAGGGATTTTAATCGACAATGTTAAATCCTTTTAATCGCGTGACCTAAGCCGAGTCATGGCCGGGTAGAAATTTCTTATGCCCTTAACCCCAGTCGTGCTCTATTGAAATACTTAAGTTTTGTTATAGATTACTCGTTTACTCTCCACACTATGATTTTTATAGAAAACCTTTTAATCATTTGAAATGCCAAACCGTGCCTCCTTACACAGGGTTTTCACTGTTCTTAAAAAAATAATGGAATAATAACTTGATGGATTTGGGAACAAACCCTACACAATTCTTGAAGATCCCTAAAACCCATATTTTGTTTGGTATTTCTTTTTAACAAAGATTTAATGAATCGCCTCCTCACATCATTATGGCAATTTTCAATTCAATGCTTCTTTAATTGCATGGTTGTATGACTGTCCATAATGTCAATATTAATTCTCTTTCTGTGTATAAGTTATCTTTGTTTAGAAATTATTCTTTTTTATAACGTAATTGTGATTAAGGTAAAAAGCTCCCAACGTGGCTTCAACATTCTATGAACAGTTAAATATACTCTTTACCAAGTAATGATTGTTGGTTATTATAACTCACTTATTTTTTTTTGTGTTATCCCTCTTTCTTTGTCGATCTTTTGCTTTGTCAATAAGGAAATCTATACGATATACTTGCGTATGAATTTTTTGTTGCGCAATTGAAGATCATTCCATTGGTATACACACTGATGATGGGTCCTTGTTTATCTTTCAAGGGAACCCATCAGGTGAACAATGCACCCAATTCCCTTCTCTGTCTTGGATTGGTGGCTTCGCAATTTGTCCAGGATGCTCCTTTAAGCATTGAAACCTAAGTTAGGTAATTTAAATCGTGGACATTTTTATGTAGTCCATTTCTATTTATGTTTCACTTAGATATGGAGTTATGATTTAAATACACAAATGGTTGTGAAATTCTTGGGCCCTATGATAACCCAACTGTAATGTTTGGGTAACGACCTATTGATTGTAATAGTTACTTTTGCAAGACAATATGAGGTCTGTTGTATCAACTATTTTTTTGGGGGTAATAGATGTAATTAAAGAATGTACTTGGACTTTTATTCTTTCCACCTATTATCACCATGATAGTAGCACAATAATAATACAGTCTGGTTTTATTTCTTTTCTGAAGTAGTTGATTATGTACAGATTCGAATASTAATCAAAATACAGATCTTTATTGTCCAATAGGCATATAAACATAGTTTTCTATTTATTTCTATATGAATACCTATATATATATATATATAACCATCCCATTTCAGATAAACATTATTACCAATATCATTATATTGTATCCAACCATAATTTAACATGGATATATCGCCTCTTTAAACATATTTCACTTATGTGCTTACAAGCCAAACATATTCGTAACAAATAACAACCATAGATATAACATCAATAATGAAATCCATAGCTGAGATACATATCTGAATAAGCTAATGCTGGAAAAAAAAGGAACAAGGACGTTCCACCTAACCATAGAACAGAACAACCACAATCACTTGTCCTGATCACCCCCTAGCCTGACCATGACTCCATAAGGGAGAACTGAATTATCCTACTTAGTTATAGTCACCATCAACATATCTGAATATGCCTTGTCTCACACTATAAGTTCTCATAACATCAAACAATTATCAATCCTTCAACATACTAAGCAACGTCCCGCCTCCCACATATGTTGTATATATTCTTGTACCTAGGTCTTTCATTCCTCTCCCTCCTTGGGAAATTCACAACTTTACAAATCCATGTTTTTTATCAGATGCTAGTTTATGTAGGAGCATCGCTCCAACATCATCAAGCATCAACTAGCCAGCACATCAAGCACGCATTCAATGGAAGGAGAGAGGCGCAACCCTATCGTTTTTCAAATTTTGAAAAATTGTATTAAATGTTTGTAAGGCCGAAGAGCCAAAGACATGCATGTGCGTAGGATTTAGATAAAGGTTACCTTAAATGGTTTTAAGACTGAGATCTAGATCTGATTCGGACTAGACAACGATTCAATGTAATTGAATGTAAACTAATGAGGGTTGGTGAGATGGAGGGAAGAGCTCGAGGAGCCCCATTTTGTAAAAAGATCCTTTGTATCTGTAGGAGTTAGTCGGTAGAGAGGTAGAGAAGAATAGAGAGAATAGGGAGAAGAGAGGAAGCCGAGACTTTGTTACAGTTCGAGCTCACATTGTAAAGAGACATTTCATATTAATACAATCAGAGCAGTTTTTCCTGCATGTTATTCTGTGTTTGTTGATGAATGTCTTTATGCATTTATGATATGTTGTAGATGTATGTTTGCACGCATTTGCAGGTTACAGATAGAAATTGTTGGTTGTTGGGTTCTTTGACTCCAGGTTTGGTTCTTTGTGGCTGCATGCAAGAGGTTGCATGACAGAACACTACAGGTTTTGTAAGCCAGTGCATAGAGTGCACTTCTGAATTCTTCGAAATTTAGACAAAGACGTGCCAGGAGGGCGCACCAGAGGAATTCATTTACTCAAGGAGGAGGCCTCAAGGTTCCTCAACACCTTGAAGGAAGAACTGTGTAGAGGAGGGCACAGGGAATACAAAATTTCTGAGAATTGTGTGAGACTGTGCCAAGAGGGCATTGAGTGGATGCATACGATGCATAGAAGGAACTCTATGTCGATTTCAGTGAGAAGACAGAGTCTCTGAAGATTCTGTAGAAGCTCTACCAGGAGGGCATCGAACGAGTGCAAGGAGTGCACTGAGAAGAACTCTCTTTTCCAAGTTCTGAGATAAGGGAAGTGGCACAGGGAAGACACTCATAGGGTTACTAAACACACTATAGGCTCATTAAGGAGTGCTTGAACAGGAGGCTTCCAAGAGGGCGCCAATATCCATTTGAAGGAGAAGGCAAGGGTCAAATCCCTTAGAGGTTCGAGAAGGAAAAGCTCAGGACGGATAACACAGTTGTGTGCAAGGGCCGTGCAAGGAGTGCAGAGGTCGAAAATCCCTTTGAGGTTTCAGAGTGAACAAATCTTAGGAGGGAAAAGTTTTCATTAATGCAGGTGAGACTAAAGGTCGTGGACTCGTGGGATATAGAAAAAAGGTTTCAACCTTTGAAGCGTTCAAAATATTCGAAGGCTCGGAGAGAGCACATGCTCGGGAAGGAGCAAGAGTAGCCATTGGATCTGGAATGCAGTGGCCTGAGAGTCGCTGGATCAGGGATACGTGCACAAGAAAAATGATCTAGGCCATAAGATCTAGCACCAAGGACCAATAGCCATCAGATCCGGAAGAAGGTGCGAGGGGTTTAATCCCTGGGAAGTCGCACATAAGAGTAGAATGGACGGTCAGAATTCTCTGTGGAGAACTCACGAAATCACGAGAACCGTAAGATTGACCATCAATCTCAGATAGATTTGGACCGTCGGTCCATTTCGAAAATTCGGGTATCGTGAACTGGGAGGCAGAGTTCTTTGCGCTACAAACCCCCAAATCATGAAATCACGATTCGACCTAAACCATCTATCGAGGAGGAAGGAGAGTCATGAGATTTGGCACCTCGATACATCATGTATTGAGGTTTCGGAGGGTGAAGGAGTTGCACCTTGATCACTAAAGTCACGAAGTGTGACAGGTGGTGGACACACATCGCCTGGGAAGGAGTCAAACCCATTGTTGACTTATCGCATCTCAAAAAGTGCCCAGAGAAAGGTGGAAGCGGGTGACAGGTGGTGGACACACGTCACCTGGGAAGGAGTCAACCCATTGTTGACTTATCGCATCTCAAGGATTCGCAAAGGAGGAGCACACGAGCTCAACACTCCAACTCGCGAAGTCGCGAGTTGCGAGTAGTGCTAGTGTTTAGCCTAGCCTACGGTTATATGTAGCAGGCGCTAGCAAGGAGGGAGCCATACCTGTATCACATATCGGGTATCAACATTTGGAGAAAGAGGAGCCGAGGGTCTTCGACTCACGAACTCGTGAGTTGCAAAAAGAGCTTGTGCTAAGGCCAGCTTGTGGTCGCATGGAGATGTAAGGCTCGCGCTTGGTGTTAAGTTGCGCAAGGTGGGTTTTCAAGAAGGACCTGTGGATTGGATTTGTGAGGTTCCAATAGGGATCCAAGGGAGCCGCTTCGGCTTGAGGATAATTTAGAACAATCCTGTGTGGATCTCAGACAAAGGGTCGGGGGTCTGCGTCAAGTGGTATCAGAGCAGGAGTTTTCCCATATATTTTAGGCAAAAGAGGAAGCAAGGTGAAGAAGAGCCTGTAGGAGATAGGTAAAAGGTGAAGGTTGTTGTGGGATGCAACAGTCAAATGGTACATTCAGGTCGACTGTAGGAAAGGCTAGAAGCACTCACAGTTGCAGAGTGACAACAATTTTTCCAGGAGGGTAGACAGGAACAGGAAGATGGCTACTGAAGGCCATGGACGCGGTGGAAAGAAGGACCACTAGAAACAGAGAAAAAATGAGATGGATGAAGAGCTCGCTGAGATAAGGGTGAGAATGGAAGAGATTGCACTGCGGATGTAGAAGGATGAAAAGCCGCATTGGGTGTATGAATGGCCCATAAAGAGAAGGGTAAAGTGGCTAGTTCAATATTTATTGGCCTGAAGGCAGCAAAGACTACTGAAGGAATGGCTGAGGTGTATTAGAAGCCTCGGTGAGAGAGAAGGATTGGTTTACAGTTATGAACGAGAGACTAGAATAAATCTCAGTGACGTTGAGAATGAGATGAGATTGCTGGAAGATTTCGTGAACTGCCAGGAAGGTAGTGAATCAATTTAAGGTTGCAATAAGGAGAGGTCACAATATTATCTCAAGGACTGCCATGAGTGCAGAACAGAAAATTCAGATTTTCAGGAGGGCAATGAGATCAGATCGTTGGAGGATCTCATAGACTACTAGAAGGGCAGAGAGGAAATCCCATATTGCTAGGTGGGAAAGGGAGAGAAGATGAGACTGTTTGAAAATCTCATGAACTCAAGGATGAGTTCAGATCAACGAGAGGAGATGATAGAGAAGATGAGATTAGAGGTGAGTTCATATCAACGAGGAGAGATGATGGATAAGGAAGATCAGAAATGCCTTCTGGTCATTGGGGGAATAGAGGTATTCCTACCACATTGCCCAACTGAGGCAAGAAATTGTATGGTTGATACAACAACAACAGAGGGACAACCAGCTATGACTGTCAAATAATTAGAAGAAATGGGATAGACATCGGAACCTGACCCAGCTGAGGAAGAAGAGCATTCAACAGAAATGATCAAAATTTTTAGTCAAGAGGTTGAACAGGGGATAACTACAACACTAGAAGTTGTAGTAGAAGAATATCATGGAGATAAGATGCTCACTCCATGGGAGATGGAGTTGGAGATGCTGGAGGATTGGTTGAACCATCTAGAGCCAGTAGATGACTGCGATGAGCAGACAGTCATGCATATGTTAGCAGAGGAGAATTCCAAGGAATCACTCAGAAATTTCAGCCAGGGAGATGAACAGATGATGGTTGCGGTGTCGAGGAATGTAGTGGGAGATGAAACATAATTCAAATATGAGGAGTAGATGGAGGAAGCTGGAATTCAACCATCACAAGGAGAAATGGCAGAAGCAAGTCTGTCAGAGAAGATGACTGAACAAAAAATCTTTCAAGAAGATAAGATTGCAAAGCTGAATTTTTCAGCAGGGTGGCAAGTTGAGGCCACAGAGAAAGAATATAGTCTATGGGATCAGGATGATCTACCCATTTGTAGGGAAGAATTGCAACATAGCACATTGCAAAAGGAAAGGCATCCATGGGAGCAGGTGGATGAGGAGATTGAGAAGATTAGAAGGCTGATGTCGAGGTCAATAGTGGAAGCTACTAGTGAGGAGGAGCTGAGCAAAGGAGAACCTGCCATAGCAGCAGGGCAACAGATGCAGCAGCTGCAGCGAAGCGGTGGAGCAAATGGACAGCTCCAGATAACTATTTGGGATCCAGGTGGATTTCAACATCGGTGTTGGGAAGCTCATGAGCATGAGCTTATGATTTTTGTAGCTGAGGAGTATGATGCAGGAGCATCGCTCCAATGTCATCAAGCACTAGATAGCTAGCACATCAAGCGTGCATTCAATGGAAGGAGAGAGGCGTAGCCCTCTCGTTTTTCAAATTTTGAAAAATTGTATTAGATGTTTGTAAGGCCAAAGAGCCAAAGCCATGCATGTGCGCAGACTTTAGATAAAGGTAGCCCTAAATAGTTGTAAGGCTGAGATCTAGATCTGATTCAGACTAGACAACCATTCAATGTAATTGAATGTAAATTAATGAGGGTTTGTGAGATGGAGGGAAGAGATCGAGGAGCCCCCTTTTGTAAAAAGATCCTTTGTATCTGTAGGAGTTAGTCAGTAGGGAGGTAGAGAAGAATAGAGAGAATAGGGAGAAGAGAGAAAGCCGAGACATTGTTATAGTTCGAGCTCAGATTGTAAAAAGGCATTTCATATTAATACAATCGGAGTAGTTTTTCCTGCATGTTATTCTTTGTTTGTTGATGAATGTCTTTATGCGTTTATGATATCTTGTAGATGTATGTTTGTACACATTTGCAAGTTATAGACAAAAATTGTTGTTTGTTGGGTTCTTTGATTCTAGGTCTAGTTCTTTGTATCTTCATGCAAGAGGTTGCGTGACAAAACACTATGGGTTCTGTAAGCCAGTGCATAGAGTCCACTTCTGAATTCTACGGAATTTAGACAAAGACATGCCAGGAGGGCACACCAGAAGAAGTCATTGACTCAAGGAGGAGGCCTAAAGGTTGTTGAACACCTTGAAGGAAGAACTGTGCAGAGGAGGGCACAGGGAATACAAAATTTCTGAGAATTTTGTGAGACTTTGCCAAGAGGGCATTGAGTGGATGCATAGGGTGCACAGAAGGAACTCTATGTCGAGTTCATTGAGAAGACAGAGTCACTGAAGATTATATAGAAGCTCTACCAGGAGGGCATCGAGCGAGTGCAAAGAGTGCACCGAGAAGAACTATCTTTTCCGAGTTCTGAGATAAGGAAAGTGTCACAGGGAAGACACTCACAGGGTTACTGAACACCCTATAGGCTCAATAAGGAGTTCTTGAACAGGAGGATTATAAGAGGGCACCAATATCCATTTGAAGGAGAAGGCAAGGGTCGAATCCCTTATAGGTTCGAGAAGGAAAATCTCAGGATGGATAGCACAGTTGTGTGCAAGGGCCCTGCAAGGAGTACAGAGGCCGGGAAGCCCTTTGAGGTTTCAAAGTGAACAAAGATTAGGCGGGTAGGGTTTTCAGTAACACAGGTGAGACTAAAGGCCATGGACTCGTGGGATAAAGAACAAAGGTTTCATCCTTTGAAGAGTTTGAAATTTTCCAAGTCTCGAAGAGAGCGCGTGCTTAGGAAGGAGCAATAATAGTCGCTGTATCTGGAGCGCAGTGGCCTGAGAGCCGCTGGATTAGAGATACGTGCACGGGGTTTAGTCCTTGGGAGGTGCACATGAAAAAGGATTTGGGCTTTCAGATCTAGCACCAAGGACCGATAGCCGTCGGATCCAGAAGAAGGTGCGAGGGGTTTAATCCCTGGGAAGCTGCACATAAGAGTAGAATGGACGGTCAGAATTCTCTGTGGAGAACTCGCGAAATCGTGAGAACCGTAGGTATTGACCATCGATCTTAGATAGATCTAGACCATCTTTCCATTTCATGAATTCAGGTATCGCGAGCTGGGAGGCAGAGTTCTTTGCACTACAAACCCCCGAATCGCAAAATCGCGATTCGACCTGAACCATCGATCGAGGAGGAAGGAGAGCCATGCGATTTGGCGCCTCGCTACATCATGTATCAGGGTTTCGGAGGGTGAAGGAGTTGCACCTTAATCACTAAAGGCGCGAAGTGTTGAGCCCCGAGGGCTCGTACGAACACGTGTCACATCTGTTAGGTGGGGACCGCATGGTTGACACGTGGCATAACAACAAGCGCCTAGAGAAAGGTGGAAGCAGGCGACAGGTGGTTGACACACGTCGCTTGGGAAGGAGTCAACCCATTGTTGACTTATCGTGTCTCGGGGATTCACAAAGGAGGAGCACGCATGCTCAACACTCCAACTTGTGAAGTCGCAAGTTGTGAGTAGTGCTATTGTTTAGCCTAGCCTACGGTTATATGTAGTAGGTGCTAGAAAGGAGGGAGCCATACTTGTATCGCATCTCGGGTATCAGCATTTGGAGAAAGAGGAGTCAAGGGTCTTTGAATCACGAACTCGTGAGTTGCAAAAAGTGCTTGCGCTAAGGCCAGGTTGTGGTCGCATGGAGATGTAAGGCTCGCGCATGGTGTTAAGTTGCGCAGAGAAGGTTTTCACGAAGGACCTGTGAATCGGATTCGTGAGGTTCCAATAGGGATCTGAGGGAGCTACTTCGGCTTGAGGAGAATTTAGAATGATTCTGTGCGGATCTCAGACACAGGGTCGGTGGTCTGCGTCACTAGTGGTCAAATTCAACTTTTTCCACTTGTAAAAATTAACCCTGAGGTAACTCAAACATGTTCCCCACTCATGGAATCATGGTCAACTATTTTTAACTTGGTTGTTCCATTTGTCTTCCAGCATTAAATTTATTAAAATTTTGTCTCATACATGTGTCCAATAAAATAGGACATTTGGGAAAGTCAAAGATTTTCCCAACAATCATCAAATAATTAATTACATAATCCAAAATTTCAAATTTGTATTTTCCATAAATGGCAAATAATTTCCAAATCAAAATTTTCCAAAAACCAAAATTTATTTCAAATTTCACATAGAATATAATTTTATAAAATTTGAGGATATTACACGACTTAGATGAGGTTAGCATTGGTCATATTAAACCTTTAATTTGTCTAACTTATAGTTTGGATTGTTCCTTCATCAAGATTTTGACTACTTCGCTTATCCTCATCTTCTATTTGTGTCTGCTACTAACCTCTTACCAGGTTGTTTGTTTCTTGTCATTGTTGCATTTTGGGTACACGTTGTAATTGGTGAACTTGTTGATTGAATTTATTTTTTAACTGGAACTTAACTTAGTGTTTTACATTTACCAGATGTTCTATATGGCTTGTCCTGCTTTGATTGTTATAAATAATTTTACTATTGATTTTAGAGCTGGTCATGATTATCCCTTAGCCCATATCATGTTAGACCTGGATTTGAGGGCTCGCTCGACATTGGTTTTATTAATACCCTGTGTAATCACATAAATATTAACTACATTTTTTGTTAAGATTCCTTTGGAAACCTACAGGTGGTAGAACCTTGTTGTAGGAGTTATACACATAAGTGTATGCTTGTAAGCTTGTTAAATTAATCAAATTGTATCTATTAACATGGTCATACCGCAAGGTTATATCCTTTTAATCGTTCGCAAACGAATTCATCTATGCTACAGGGTATCGAAAGGATTAAATTCCTCAGTTTATAAATTTGGATTACTTCTGCATCGAATGATTTAATTAAATATTTAATTCCTTATCCATTCATATTGTTGTTTGATTGATATACGAATTCTTTGCTTATGTTTATAATAAGGAATAAATTACTTATATCTTTAATTCCATAGCCATTCGTGTTGTTGTTTGATTGATATGTGAATACTTTGCTTCTCTTAATAATAAGGAAGAAATGCATTGTAATGATATCTGTACTCACTCGTTATGCGATCAATGAAAATAAACTAATGATGGACCTCTCTTTTGTGTGAGGAACCCATCAGATTGTGCCCAACACCCAACCCCTTCCTCGGGTTTTGGATTCAAGTGAGTTCTACATCTTTGCAACCTTACCTTATTATGATTTTTCTTTACTTGCTATATGATTTCATACAACATAATCTAACCATTTATTAATCATTTGTTTTCCAGGTACACTTATCATATTCTCTCAGCTCCAAAAGATGAATAATGGAAAGGTATTTGGCTTCCTTTAAAAGGCTTCAACTTTGGAGCATCATAACTATGTTTTCGCTCATTTACTTCGTCTATGCTATTGTAAATTGTAAAATAATTTAATTTATGAAAGATTGGTTTATGAGTATTGATATGTACTATGAAGACGAAATTTTTGTAGACATATTATGAAATTTTTCTATGAATTATGTATAAATAGTTAGACAAAATTTAGATCTGAACCAATCTATTTATATATAATTTCTTACTCAACATTATCGATCTATATATTTGTATGTTTTCTTAGTCAACAACTTAATTACCTTTGTTTCATATTCTCCATTTTATATTATTTAAAGAAGACACTATAGAAACTATCTTAATGAACATATGAAATGACACTTGATAATTTCACTAACATCATTAGGCTCCGCAGTAAAAAAGAAAATGAAAATATGGGAAAAAAGAAGGAGAAACCAAGTTCCACCCGGCCTTAGAAAGGATCATCCAGTTCACTTGATCCCATCACCCCCAAGCTTGATCATCAATCCATGAGGGTGAGATTGAGCCTCAAGTTCCAACATAAAATTTGTGTCTTCAATAGTTTCCTAACACCTTAGTTCTAACAAAACAACATCCTTTGTACTCTTTTGAATCACTAACAACATTTTTACTACTGAATCCTTGTCCTCAACATGCTAAGCAACATTGTTCCTCCTCATACATGTGTATATATCATTTTTCTTAGGTATTAGTCTTTTCCAATCTTTTTCCCTCTTTGGGAATTTTTGCATTTTTAGAAATCCTTGATTTCTAGGGTGCTACAATCATCAAAATTGACTTCTTACACATGTCCTTTCATTCCCATGGTTAGTTTAAACTTGTTCCCAACTCATGGATTCATAAGCATCTCTTTTAACTTGCTTATGCCTTCTGTCTCCCTTATTTATTTAAGTACAAATATTGTCTCTTACATCTTTCGAGTAATTAAGGACACTTGGAAAGTCACTATCTTTAAAAAAAACTAAATTAATAAAAATTATTTTTCGTAGAATTTCTAATTTCGAATTTTCCATATAGGGAAGTATTAACATGCCAAATACTTTATTTGAGGGGTATTACATACTCTCCCCCTTGGGCTTAACATTGTCCTCGGTGTTAAATTCTTATTCATTCCTGATCATCCTTGGAACAGAGTTGGATATGTCTTCCTCATAACATCCTCCAACTCACAAGTAGCTTCTTAGGACTGAAGTGCTTCCACTACACATTTACCTAAACAATGACCCGGTTCTGCAACATTGTTTCCTTCTTGTCTAGAATGGGCAAAGGTTCCAGATGGAACTCACCTTGTGGTTACACTTGTAACATATTCCAATCAATTACATGAGTAGGGTCATAAACATACTTCTTTAACAAGAAAATATAAAAAAAAATTATGAACTCTTAAATTTTCTAGTAGTGTTAGATGATATGCTACTGGGCCAATGCAAGATAAGACTTCAAAAGGTTCACAAAACCTGGGTGCTAGTTTTGTACATATTCCAAGTTTCACTGAATTCTTTCTTTCCTTAAACCGGACATAAACATGATATCCAATATGAAACTCTTTATGTATTCTATTATGATCTGTGTGACTCTTTTTTTTATCCTGCAACACCTTTAAATTTTGTTGAGCCTTTTTAACCATTGATAGAATTTCCTAGAACATATCTAGTCCAAACATGATCCTATATACTAGATCATCCCAACTAATAGGAGCCATACATTTCTTTCCGTAAATGATTTCAAATGGACTCATTTTGGCTGAGGATTGATACCCGACATTGTAGGCGAATTATACTAGAGGTAAGTAGTCTTCCCATTTTGTCACTTTATCCATAACATACATTCAAAACACGTCTTCAATAATTTGGTTAGTACGTTCGATTTGTCCATCGGTCTTCGGATGGTAACTGGTACTGAAGTTCAATTGAGTTTCAAGACCCGCAAACAATGCTTTCCAAAAACTTGAAGTAAAATTAACATCCATGTCATAAATTACTTTCATTGGTACTCCATGTAATCTAAAAATCTCTTAAAATTTCTGCAATATGAATAGATTTGTAAGTGGACTTTACAGGTATAAAATGTGCAGATTTACTTAACTTATCCACTACTACCATAATTGAGTCAATTTGTTTTTTTTTTTGGAAAACCTATGATAAAATCCATTGCTATTACTTCACATTTCCATTTCGGTATAGGGAAAGGCTGCAATAATCTCGCTAGATTTTCATGTTTCTTCTTTACCTATTGACATTCTAATCACTTTTCCAAGTATTCAGTTGTATCAATTTTCATATTAGGAAAATAAAACTATTTTCTTAGTGTTGAAATCATTTTTCGATATCTAGGATGGCCTAAATAAAGATTTTTATGGATTTCATTAAGGATTAGCAATTTTGACTCCATCAAATTTGGTATGTACATTCTATTTTTAAACTTTAGAACTCCCTCTTGGTCGATTTCAAAATCTATCATGTTTATTTCCTCTTCACCTTTCATCAATGTTTCCTTTAATTTTGCATATTCATTGTTTATTTTACCTGCAGATATGATTTTTTCCTTTTGGTCATTGGGTAAAATCATGAATCTGGGTAACACTTTCGTGACAATCGGGTCTCCACAATTTCTAGCGGCAATTTTTTGGTAGAACAAATGTTTCTTTCGGCCTAATATTTTCACGTTAAATTTAACGGTGCCCTCGAAATTCATGTACAATGTTTTTTGGATGAATTATTTTCCC
>SNQJ01S0008176.1:89146-107488 GCA_010110895.2 Picea sitchensis
TTTTCATTGAGTTTAGTTTTGTAAACCCACTTGACACCAATACTCTTCTTGTGTCTTGGAAAATCAACAAGATCCCATGTCTTGTTCTTCTCAATGGAGTCAATTTCTTGGTTCATGGCTTGAACCCAATGTGGCTCCTTAGTCGCTTCCTTAAAAGATGTAGGTTGACATGAAATTAAAGAAAAAAGGTCGTGTTGTTCAAAGTCATCCAACTGCTGATGGATTTATCTCAAACTTTGAGTTCTCTGATTCTGTGGTTCGGAGAATGATTCTCTGTTGGAAGCTGAGTTATCCTGAGAATATTCAGGTTGTCTTTGTACCTGCAATCTTGGAAGATTAGTTTGAGGTACTTGTTCTGAATTTTCTGCGTTTTCAGAACTTGGCAGCAATGGATTTTGACTGTCCATTTGTTGATTTTCTGAATCATTCCACAATTGATTTTCCATAAATTTTACATCTTTGCTGAGAATTAGTTTCTTGGTTATTGGATTGTAAAGCCTGTAACCTTTAGATGTTTCACTATATCTAGTGAAAATACATTTCTCACTTCTGTCATCAAGTTTCTTCCTTAATTCGGAAGGTATGTGAGCGTATGCTATGCATTTGAATGTCCTTAGATGCGCAACATTGAGCTTTGTCCCACTCCATACTTCTTGGGGAACTTTCATCTTTAGACTTGTGGTTGGAGATCTAGTCAAGAGATAAACTGAGCATGCTATTGCTTCAGCCCAAAAAATATTTGACAGACTTTTCTCTTTGAGAATTGTTCTTGCCATATTCATTATAGTCTGATTTTTCCTTTCAGCCACTCCATTTTACTGTGAAGTATACCTCGCTGTTGTTTACATGATAATGCCTTGTGATTTGCAGAAATTTTCAAATTCTATGGAGTTGTATTCTCCTCCTCCATATGACCTGAGTGCTTTGATATATTTGCCACTCTGTTTTTCAGCTTCTGCTTTGAATTCTTTGATTTTTCCAAAAGTTTCAGACATGTATCTGAGAAAATAGATCCATATTTTTCTGCTGAAATCATCAATAAACGTTAGAAAGTGAAAGCTACCACCTATGGACTCTGTTTGCATTGGTCCACATAAGTTAGTGTGAACAAGTTCAAGATGTTGTTTGGCTTGATTGGAAAACTGTGGAAAACTAGTTCTCTTATGTTTTCCAGGTATGCAAGACTCACATGGGGGAATTTGCTCTTTAAATATAGGAAGACCTTTGACCGTGGAGTTCTTCTGAAGAAGACTTATACTCTAAAATGGTGGATGTACAAATCTTGTATGCCAAACCATAGTTTCATTCAGGGTTGATGCACTTTGTGCATATGGTTGACTCAGATTTGTAGTTCTAAGTGTAAGGGGAAACATCCTATTCTAAGTCATATGGATTTTAGAAAGCAATTTTCTGCTTGGGATTTTGTCATATATCTTGCAAGATGCTCCCTCAAAAAGTACCTTATAGCCATGTTCAATGAGTTGTCCTACACTTAGAAAATTATGTTTCAGATCTGGAACATGATAAACATTGTTTATGTCTTTCTTTACATTCTGTTTAGTAAGAATAGGAACAGTTCCTTTTCCTTGAACTTTGACTAAATAATCGTTTCCAAGTGTAATATTAGATGAGATTGACGAATCAATGCATGAAAGTAATTCTATGTTACCAATCATGTGATAGCTGCATCCACTGTCCAACAACCAGAGATCTTTAGGTTGTTGTTCAGTCTTGTGGCACGAAAGAAACATCCCTCTTGAGTTTTCTCTCGTGTGATTTGACATATGTGCTCTTCCTAAGAGCTCATATGCTTGCTTCTTCCTGCATTCATATTCATAGTGCCCATACTTTTTGCAGTAATAGCATTGTATGCTTGTTTTGTCATTTGATCTTCTCCCTCTACCTATTTGAGGCTGGAAATTCTGACGTTGATTTTGTTGTTGTTGCCTTTGACCTTGGAAATTTTGATTCGGATACTATTGTCTGTTACCTCCACTGGAGTGAGGGTTACTTTGATTGCTCCCTCTTCCTTGGTGACCTCTGCTTTTTTCTTTGCCTTTCCCTCTGCTGATGGAGAATTGAGTTTTGAAAACATTGGAGATTGACTCATCTGTGAGATGCAGTCTAGTCTCATGTGTCACCAGAGAACTAATTAATTCATCTGTGGAAAAACTTGATAGATCCTTGGATTCAAGGATTGTTGTTACAACCATTTCGAATTTCTTTAGTAAACTTCTAAGAATTTTCTCAACAGTGCATTGATCAGTGATGGTTTCATCAGTCAATTTGATCTGGTTCACGATGCCCATGACTCTGGTCATGAAATGATCCACATTTTCAAACTATGTCATCCTTAGAGTCTCGAATTGCGTCCTCAAGGTCTGTAGTTTAACTGTTTTGACCTTGTCATTTCCTTGGTAGGAAGATTTAAGGATGTCCCAGGGATATTTTGAAGTACCAATGCCTGTGATTTTTTAGAAAATCGAGTCATCCATAGAATTTTGAATCCAAAACTTATCTTTATTTTCTTTGTTTCTCTGAGTTGCTTGAGCAATTTTCTACTGATTAGTCATGGCAGACAGGTCTGCTGAATTTGGTTCCACATATCTATGATCCACTAGATCCCAACACTCTTGTGCTTGCAAGAAGGATTTAATTCGAAGAGACCAAAACTCATAGTTCTTTCCAAGAAGAATCGGACCCTGAGTTGGTCCTAAATTACTAGACGACTCCATATTTGTTTTGTAAAAAATAATGAACAAAACAGAAATACAATTCTTACTTACCTGTCTTCTGCGTGTAGTTTGCAGTGACTTCGAAACTCTGCGTTCAATATTTCATTAGTTTCTCGCTTCACGATTCTGATGTCGGGACTTTGTTATATGAGTCCTCCGATCTCTTGTCTCGCCAACCTCCGATCACCGAAATACCAATTTGTCGATGGCCGAAGAGAGCTTATTGACCTTGAATTTGGCCTTATTCACCGTGCAATGTGACCATGCGCCTTGATGTTAAAGCATTACGGGATTTTCCGATTCTTTGTCCTTCAATTTTCCAAAATGCCGAGATTTTCCTTTGGACAATTCAACGGTCCAGATCTTCCTGTGATCTGACGGTCCAGATCCTATCGGAATTTCACGATTCATTATTTCTCTAGTTTAGAACTCTTGTCCCAGATTTTTCGAAACCGCGAACTCCGAAATGTTGATTCGTCGAAATGGCATTAACTTCAGTTAGCCCCTTGTGCTATACCTCTGGTCCACATGACCTCTCCTGATATGACTGCAGTCCCTTTCAGGGTTTCACGACTCAAATGCACGATCACTTAGTCTCTCGACTCCCGAAAATCCGATTCCCGAAATGCCGATGGACTCTCCTATCGAGAAATTTTCCGAAGGCCTCGATCTCTGCCACGCGTCCCAACAGATGGACAGCTGAAGTCTGCTTCAGGGTTTTCACAGTGGAGATTCCTGATTCCTTCTTTTGACGAGATGACGTCAGCTGGGCCCTATGACGGAGCTTTCCTCATTTCGGGATTTCGGAGTTCGTAATTCCGAAATGCTCATGCTTCTTGTCCTCATGATTCGTGAAACGCCGAATCCTGATATGTTGATGGCCCTTTCCTTTTGGGACTTTCCCCAAAGGCCTAGATTGTTGCCACGTGTCCCCTTACGATGGACGGTCCTCGTCGTTTCACGATTTCACGACTTGCGACTCCAAATTCTCTGTCAACTTGAAAACCCCAGTTGTCGAAATGCCGACGGTTTCCTCGATCTCCGCCACATGTCCAAATGAATCGACGGCTGTGATCTTTTCGAGATTTTGGGACTTTATCCATGGAGTGTCGTGACCTTTCGTCAGCAAGACCTCTGATATCCCGAACTCTGAAATGTCGATGGAGTGATGTCTTGGATCTGCAGCCACTTGTCCTCTAAGATGAATGGCTCACAATATTTTCGGGATTTCGTGATACGTGATGTTGGGATTTCATGTATCGGAGTTTTGGAGAGCTCTCCTTCGCTCGTCTAACTCCCGATACCCTATTTTGCGATGGGATAATATCGACGACTCACGATATTTCGCGATCCAACAATCTAGAATGACTCATGATTTCGCGATTCGTGAATTCTCATGGCAGTCTTCTGACCTTTACACCTTGCGAATTAGCGAAATGCCGAGATCTCGCCATGTGTCTCTTGATGGACGATCCATATGATTTCGTGATTTCGCGACTTCACAAGTCAAAATTTCTCCTATGCACTCGAGAGGACTAAACCTCATCTACTTTCTCACGGATCCAACGACTGCCGATCCTCTGCACAAGATCTAACGGCTGAAATTCTTTCACCTTTTTCGTGCTCTCCTCATCCCTTTTGAACTGGATTCCCACTCTAGATCCATTCGCAGGATGAATCTTACGGCCTCAATGGTTGTTCTTTGAACTTGAGACATGTTCTTTACTGCCTTTGCAAGGATTTTGTTCTTCGGAAGAAAAATTTGTGAATCTTTTAAAGATTTGAGAGTATTTCACGAGTTCTTCGTTCTCTACTGCAATCTTTGATATATTTGAGCGATTTTCGAAATTTTTTAAACGATTCTTCCTTCCACAGGAATCTTTAACGATTTTGAATGAATTCTTCGAGTTCTTTAAATGTTCCTGTGTCCTACAACTCTTCTTCATGAGTCTTTGACGATTCTTGAAAAATGTACAAGAATCTTTAAAGTTTCTTCTTCTACACTCTCTTCTTTCTCAATCTTTCGAGCGTTGTATGCTCTGCTTTGGTTCTTGAGCTTCTTACGCTGATCTTTTGAGCGTATGAGTGGACAACTTCCTCGTGGAAGTTTCCTTCGAGGATCTTTCAAGACTATGATGAACAACTCTCCAAGCCTTGTGAAAAGTATGTGTCGAATTCTCTCAAGATCCATGTAAGCTATGCGTTGTTTGAGGATCGTGTTTCTCTCCAGCCTGTGTGAAGAGGCTTACCACTGTAGCTCTGATACCATGATAAATTGTGAAGCAAGAAATGCAGAGAGAAAGAATTTAACAGAAAACAATATATTAGAATATATGAAGAATAGTACAAAATGAGTACATGAAGAAGTTAATGAAGAATGTACAATGAAAAAGGAAAATAGTTGAGCTAAATAGGCTCAAGCAAATCAAGAATAGAAAGTACAGCTGGCCAGGACAACTGGCAGTGTACAGTCAGCCTGATGAGGTTACAATATATTTAACAGTTATGTGATGGATGGAAATCAACTAATGATCGGCCTCTTTTTTTTGTGCAGAACCGATCATATTGCGGCCAACACCAACCCCTTCCTCAGTTTGTGCATTCAAGTTTGAGTTCTACGTCTTCACATACAAGTCCAAGTATTCTTACCTTATTATGATTTTTGTTTACTTGTTATTTTATTTCATACACCATAATCTAACTAGTTAATACCCATTTGTTTTCCAAGTACAATTATCATATCCTCTCGGCTCAAGAAGATGAAGAATGGAAAGGTATTCAAGTTCCCTTAAAACGATTCAACTTTGGAGGAGAATAACTATGTTTTCACTCATTTATTTTTTCTATGCTATTGTAACATGTATAATAATTTAATTTATGAAATATTGGTTTATCATTATTGATGTGTATTATGCAGACTCTTTATTTTTGGAAATGGTAATACAATGTGTCTTCTTTACTGTGTCTATCATGCAATAATCTAAAACTGATTAAAAGGGATAAACCAGAGAAATTTTATGTAGACACATTATGAAATTTTTCTATCAATTATGTATAAATAGTTAGACATAATTTAGATATGAATCAACCTATTTTTATATAATTTTTTACACAATAATATCCATCTATATATGTGTATGTTTTCTTACTCAAAAATATAAGATCCTTTGTTTGATATTCTCCATTCTAGATTATTTAAAGAAGACAATATAGAAACTATCTTAATCAACATATGAAATAATACTTCTTAATTTCACTAATAACATTAGGCTCTTCTATAAAAAAGAAAATAAAAAACTAGGAAAACAGAAGGAGCGACCAAGTTTCACCCAACCTTAGAAAGGATCAACCAATACATTTGATCCAATCACCCCCAACCCTGATCATGAATCGATGAGGGAGATATTGAGCCTCATGTTCCAACATAAACTTTGTGTCTTCAATAGCTTCCTAACACCTTAGTGCTCACACAACAACATACTTTATACTCTTATGAATAACTAACATAAATTTTACCATTGAATAATTCTCCTCCACATGCTAAGAAGTATATTGCCTCCTCACACATGTGTACATATCTTTTTTTCCGAGGTTTTAGTCTTTTCCAAGCACTTTCCCTCATTGGGAATTTTTGCATCTTTGGAAATACTTGATTTCCAGAGTGTCTGAGTCATCAAAATTGATTTTTGAGACATGTCCTTTCATGCCAAGGGTTAACTTCAACTTGTTCCCCACTCATGGATTCATAATCATCTCTTTTAACTTGGTTTTTCCTTTTGTCCCCCTTATTTGATTAAGTAAAAATCTTGTCTCTTACATATGTTGAGTAATTAAGGACACTCAAAAAGTCACTATCTTACACAAAAATTAGATTAATAACAATTATTTTTCCTAAAAATTATAATTACACTATCCTTAATCCTTCAAGAGAATATACCTTTGTCTCTATATCACTCTTCACTAGTTGTTTATCTCTATAGATTATGGGATTCATTATAAATACATGAATCAAATTCTCTTTTTATTGCTCTCGAATGGAAAAAACCCTTCACTGATTCTCAATCTTCACAAGTGATCTCGTTCAAAGAGATTAAACTTTTACAACCACATTATTTTATCAAAATTCAGGCTTATAAGTCGATCACAGTCATGGATGGACTTTCCTCTCTTTATCATATTGTTTCCTCTGCATTCTATTATACTAGAGTTCATTCTTTGACAAATATTTCTAAGGTTATAAAATTTATTTGACTTTCATTAAACTGTGACATTCTCAAATATTAAAAATTCTTATTTTATTGTTTTTCTTTGAAAATAAATTTTCATTTATAGAAATTTATGTTTCAAAATATTAAGGCATGTAGTTACTATTTTTGTGATTGTTGAGTAAGAGTTAAACTTTCCAATTGTATTCTTGTGATGGAAAACTGTATGGGACATATATTTTTAATAAATTAAATGTCGGAAACAGAGGGAACGATAAGGTTAAAAGTAGTTGACTATGAATCCACACTGAGAAACATGTTTGAGTTTACTCAGAGATGATTTTTACAAGTGTCAGAAGTTGAGTTATGTCACCGGTAGCCCCTTAAAATCATGGATTTGTAACGATACAAATTTCCCGGAAAATGGATGCAAAATTCCTAGGAAATGAAAGATGAAATATATACAACATATGTGTGAGGAAGGACGTTGCTCAGTATGCT
The DNA here is from genome assembly GCA_010110895.2 of Picea sitchensis. Lineage (NCBI taxonomy): Eukaryota > Viridiplantae > Streptophyta > Pinopsida > Pinales > Pinaceae > Picea > Picea sitchensis. The sequence goes on from SNQJ01S0008176.1 coordinate 96,588, forward strand.
GGGAGAATGAATATTTGTTGTGCGAGCACAAGTGGTGTTAGGAAAATGATTTTTTGAACTATATAAAAAAATAGTATCTAAAGAGCGAAGCTCAATTTTCCCATATAAAATCATGATCAAGTTAGAAGTGATGAGTACAAGTAATATTTTACAAGTAATATTGGTTTTTATGCATTTAGATGAAACATGGTTGTTCCATTTATTTCTAGATTGAATAATACATATATGTATTTCTTTCAGCATATTCTTTCTCTATATGGATGATTATTGAATATTATGTTAGCTATTGAATATTATGTTATCTCTAGAATCATAGTGATATAGTTGTATGTATATTACAAAGGTTCAATTATTACTTACATTACTCATGGATCTCTTATTTGGATGCTCTATATTTTAATTTCTAAAATTATGAGAGAGGAGATATGAACATACTCGTTATAAACCCTCGAAGTTAAACTCTGGAATACTTATGCCTTGAAAAGAGGAATTTATGTTTTGAAAGAGAAATTGAACATATCATTATTTTAATTTCTAAAATTATGAGAGAGGAGATATGAACATACTCGTTATAAACCCTCGAAGTTAAACTCTGGAATACTTATGCCTTGAAAAGAGGAATTTATGTTTTGAAAGAGAAATTGAACATATCATTAGGATTGTATAAATTAAATTTTTTTCTTTAGTGAATCTGAGTAACTAAAATATACAAATGAGAATTGTTAATAATCCACATAAAACAAATAAATGATCGGATTAAAATATATATATGTAAACTACCTTCCTTGGTAGAAAACTACAAATTACCATAGAAATAATATTATATTTCATTCCCAATATGAAATTTTACCAAATCTGTATCTCCATTGTTTTCTTGGATCACTACATGTATAATAGAATGCATCAGAAAATTCATTTCAGAACCTAAATTAATTCCTTCTATTTGGAGTATAGATTATTTTCCAGCTTATTGAATATGTTTCTCACAGGAACAATGTATGAATTCATATATCAATTAAAAGGAAAATATCACAATAAAATTATGTGTACTAGTGTGATATATCACATATAGGTGGCGAACGCTTGTAGAGCTTGGAGATATTTAAATATTGTCCCAGACTTGTAATGAGTTTAAAACCATAATAGACAAGGGGATAAACTCATAATAAATATTCTTATGAACATTTATTTGAATTTTGCTTTCTATGGATCAGCAAGAAACACATTGTTTTTATACAAATCAATTCCAAGGTTCCTGAAGAAAGAAACTACAAAAGAAACCGTGATCCCAAATCTCCATTTGGAAGATAAATGTAGATTAAACTACCACAGCCACAAATAATTCGTAGCTGGTGAACGCTGAAAAGTTTCGGTTGGCACTTTCGACTTAATAATACTATACTGTTAAACACGGTTGATCAACACTCCAAAGAAATTAAACAGAATGTACAATTCCGCAGCTCAGATCTCAAATCAAACGAGATTCGAATGAGAATGAGAAGAAACGCTTGGATTTCCCGTTTGGCGAAGAAATCGTCGGATTTGAAATGCCGGAGTTGAATTTCAAGGCGATTTCACGATTCCGAACCCGAGCTTTGCGGATGATTCACCATGAAATACGAAGAGTCAGGGTGACTCGAACCGCTGTCCATCACTTTATTGAGTTAATGGGAATCCTACCTCAAACTAGTGGCTGATGAGTTTCGGCTGGTCCAGAAAATGAAACGCTGCTAAAAAAAACCACTCTGTAACAAAAATCTTAATTTTTGTTAAGCTTCTTTTCGAAACCTACAGATGGTAACGAGTTATACATGTAAGTGTATGTTTGTAAGCTTGTTAAATTAATAAACATGTACCTATTAACATCCTCATACAACAAGATTAAATACTTTTAATCGTTTGCAAACAAATTCGTATGTTCTGTAGGGTATAGAAAGGATTAAATTCCTTAGTTTACACATTTGGATTACTTCTGCATCGAATGATTTAATTAAATATTTAAGTCCTTATCCATTCGTGTTGTTGTTTGATTGATATACAAATTATTTCCTTTTGTTTATAATAAGAAAGAAATTAATTAAAGCTTTAATTCCTTATCCATTCATATTGTTTTTTGATTTATATGTGAATACTTTGCTTCTATTTATAATAAGGAATAATTAAATTGTAATGAATATCTTTACTCACTCGTTATGTGATGGATGGAAATCAACTAATGATGGACCTCACTTTTTTGCGCGGAACCCATCATATTGCGCCCAACACCAACCCCTTCCTCAGTTTGTGCATTCAAGTTTGAGTTCTACGTCTTCGCATACAGGTCCAAGTATTCTAACCTTATTATGATTTTTGTTTACTTGTTATTTTATTTCATACACCATAATCTAACTAGTTAATACCCATTTGTTTTCCAGGTACAATTATCATATCCTCTCGGCTCAAGAAGATGAAGAATGGAAAGGTATTCAGGTTCCCTTAAAAACGATTCAACTTTGGAGGAGAATAACTATGTTTTCGCTCATTTACTTCGTCTATGCTATTGTAACATGTATAATAATTTAATTTATGAAATATTGGTTTATCATTATTGATATGTATTATGCAGACTCTTTATTTTTGGAAATGGTAATACAATGTGTCTTCTTTACTGCGTCTATCATGCAATAATCTAAAACTGATTAAAAGAGATAAACCAGAGAAATTAATTTTATGTAGACACATTATGAAATTTTTCTATGAATTATGTATAAATAGTTAGACATAATTTAGATATGAATCAACCTATTTATATATAATTTCTTACACAATAATATCCATCTATATATGTGTATGTTTTCTTATTCAACCGTATAAGAACCTTTGTTTGATATTCTCCATTCTAGATTATTTAAATAAGACAATATAGAAACTATCTTAATCAACATATGAAATAACACTTCTTAATTTTACGAACAATATTAGGTTCTTCTATAAAAAAGAAAATAAAAAATTGGGAAAATAGAAGAAGCGACCAAGTTTCACCCAACCTTAGAAAAGATCAGCCAATTCATTTGATCCGATCACCTCCAATCCTGATCAATAGTTCCAACATAAACTTTGTGTCTTCAATAGTTTCCTAACACCTTAGTGCTCACACAACAACATACTTTATACTCTTATGAATAACTAACATAAATTTTACCATTGAGTAATTCTCCTCCATGTGATAAGAAGTATATTGCCTCCTCACACATGTGTATATATCATTTTTTCGCAAGTTTTAGTATTTTTCAAGCACTTTCCTTCGAGAATTTTTGTAACTTCGGAAATACTTGATTTTCAGAATGTGTCAATCATCAAAATTGACTTTTGAGACATGTCCTTTCATGCCCAGGGTTATCTTCAACTTATTCCCCACTCATGAATTCATAATCATCTCTTTTAACTTGGTTTTTCCTTCTATCCCCTTTATTTAATTAAATAAAAATCTTGTCTCATACATATGTCGAGTAATTAAGGACACTCGAAAAGTTGCTATCTTACACAACAATTAAATTAATGACAATTATTTTTCCTAAAAATTCTTATTACACTATCCTTAATCCTTCAAGAGAATATACCTTTGTCTCTATATCACTCTTCACTGGTTGCTTATCTCTATAGATTATGGGATTCGTTATAAATACATGACTCAAATTCTCTTTTTTTTGCTCTTGAATGGAAAAAAACCCTTCACTGGCGACCCTCAATCTTCACAAGTGATCTCGTTCAAAGAGATTAAATTTATATAGCCACATTATTTTATCAAAATTCAGGCTTATAAGTCGATCACAGTCATGGATCGACTTTCCTCTCTTTATCATATTTGTTTCCTCTGCATTCTATTATACTAGAGTTCATTCTTTGACAAATATTTCTAGGGTTATAAAATTCATTTGACTCTCATTAAACTCTGACATCCTCAAATATTAAAACATTTTATTTTATTGTTTTTCTTTGAAAATAAATTTTCATTTATGGAAATTTATGTTTCAAAATATTAAGGCATGCAATTACTATTTTTGTGATTGTTGAGTAAGAGTTTAATTTGCCAATTGTATTCTTGTGATGGAAAAATGTATGGGACATATATTTCTAATAAATTAAATGTCGAAAATAGGTGGAACAATGAGGTTAAAAGTAGTTGACTATGACTCCACGAGTGGGGAACATGTTTGAGTTTACTTAGAGATGATTTTTACAAGTGTCACGAGTTGAGTTATCTCCCTAACTAAGAGGATTGCTTGAATTTGATGAGGAACGTGTAGATCTATCTCATTCAAGGGTCGTTATTGTCTCTTTAATTATGTCACTTGATACTTTAGTTTCCCTAAATTGAAACTCGCCTGTGTAATGTGATAAAATACTGGTAGATCTATATCCTTTAAAGGATTTGTTGTTGTCTTTGTAGTTAAAATTATAATTGGTTTTTTGGTGATTAGTCTCTGTACGAGCATATTTGTAACTATTTATTGTATTACCCTCTTTGATTCTTACCTTTTTATTAGCTCTGCAAATGCTCCTCTGTAGCTACTCCTAGAATTACTCTTTGGAATTTTAACTCTGTATAGAACTCGTAAATACTTCGCAGTAACAAATCTTTGCAATTACTCTCTATAATTTTCACTCTGTATAGCACTCGTAAATGCTTCTTGGTAACAAATATTTTCAATTACTCTCTGTAATTTTAACTTTGTATAGCACTGGTAAATGCTTCACGGTAACAAATCTTTGCAATTACTCTTTGTAATTTTAACTTTGTATAGCACTGGTAAATGCTTCACGATAACAAATCTTTGCAATTACTCTCTGTAATTTTTATTTGGTTTAAGTTTATGGATATGCGTTTTGATGATGGGTCCATTTTCTTGCAATGGAACCCATGATCCTATTGTGTGACCACACCTCATCCCGAGTCGCGGACTTCCATTCTTAAGGATCGAAGGGATGACCAGTCCCAAGAGAAGTGCATGCCCTGTTCTGATCTTGATTTATGTTATTCCTTCGATTATGTTAAGATGGTGTACTAATCCTATATTGATTTCCTTTTTGCAGGTTAAATTTGGATGTCACGATTCCACGAAGGGAGAAATCCTACTGGAAAAAGGTACTTCATGTTCCATCTCAACTAGCCTCATTCTAAGAATTTCTTTCAGAGTTCAAACCAGAGATTGACGCTCTCTTACCTCTGTTATATACAGTTGATGTTGATTAACTATTCCTTTGAAAGTTACCATCATTTTATTCGGTATGTATAACCCTATCGAAAATCATTTTTTACTGAGAAGAAGATATAATGGATTTGTATACAACAGTGACCTATAAATTTGCATAGATGAATTTGGTCATAATGATCTCTAAGATTTATTGTATTAGATAGCCATTTGCGTTAATGTATACAAACATATATGTATATGGGAATGTTAAATCACTTGTTTTGTACTCCATTAAGATTTCATGAGCCTTTCTTTGTTCCACCAGTTCGAATTATATATGAAGAAATAAGACTACACAATTTACTTATTTTACTTCGATACAATCTGTTTCCACTAGTATTGCATGCTTATTTTATGAAGTAGTTTGTTTTGGATGCAGTAATGTAAGAAGTAGGAAAATTCATAAATCTACTGTGGCCATGAGGTGTACCCATACATATTACTATCTATATATGTACATTAAACATATAACATGTAACATCCCTCTCTGGCGCACTGAGGAAACTTATTCTTTGAGGGCATTTGCTCGCAAGTGATCCAGACTTTTATGATGTTAAAACATTTACCCTTGATTATGATGTGTTATGATAGATGACATGATGTTTTACTGTTTGACGTAGACAGGTTCTTTTGACTCAGTTTTATTGAGTGTGCAGGGTTTTTGGACCTTGAGGATGCAGAGGCAACGGTGGAATCCCCTTGGACTCCGGATTGAGTCAGGGAGTGTGCTATTGGGTTGATTTATTTACTGCAATATTTCATTGATTTGATGATATGATGTTGACATGTTCTGACATGATTTTTGGATGATGCAGGCTGACGATAGCTTGCCGACCGGACTCACATATGGAGTAAAGGGGCCACACATGATTTCCAGAGAGGTGGAGGGAGAGGTGCGGACAACAGCCCTGCCACAGCCTACTAGCACTCCCGCCGTGGCTCGAACTGTAGGTTAATGATTACCTAGTTCGAGAGGATCCACGATGTCGTGAGGGAACACTGCGACAATCACTCACGATGATTCAAGGGGCGTGCAATAAGGCAGGGGCCTTATTCCTTAGAGCCCTTAGTCTCCCACAAGTTCACTTGGTGGAGTGTTGACTCCAGGGGTTATAGATGTCTACCAATCAGTCAAGTCGGCGAGTGGTACCCTTGGAGCACGTGGTGCATCCTGAAGGGCACGTCGCGCGAAAGAAACACAAGTTGGTGAGTCGCACCCTTGGAGCACGTGGTGCATCCTGAAGGGCACGTCGTGCAAATGAAAAAAACGAGGCGAGTGACACCCTTGGAGCACGTTGTGCATCCTGAAGGGCACGTCGCGTTGATGAGGTTGAAGAAACAAACCTAGATGGCCCTAAGACTTTAACGCCTTAAGAAATACTTAAACAACTTCCCTAACCAAGTTTCGCCCAGTTCAGAATCTAAGTCCTAAGTCTAAAACTTTTATAGGGTAAAAATTTAGTCTAACCTTAAGAGAAAGACCCTAGAATAAAAATAACATTTTAAACAAAAAACCCACTTAAGTAATAGTTTGGTCTTCATGAAATTCTTGGGGCAAATGACGAGAATAAGAATTTAATTAAAACTAATGGTGTTAAAATTGTGCAAAGAAGAAATTATTCCTAACTTGTGAAAGAACAAAAAAATATTAAATAAATAATAAATGGGAAAGATTTAATAACGCAACTCCCATTCTGGGCTTTAATAAAAAGGGGAAAGGTGGGAACTTATGGTAAAAAGCACGATCAACATAGTAAGGAATCTGAAATTAAGAACCTGCTAATCTGAGCTAATTTAGTAACATTTTTTTCTTAGGAAAGTATTCAAAACATGTAAGGGGATCTAGGAACACCTAAGAGTAATTTTAGGAGCATTTCTAGGTGGGTGAGGGAATTGAGGCAATTAACAAATTTAAAGAAAATAATTAATGGAGAAAAGAGGGGGATGGACGACACTTGTGCGGTGGAGAATAATTAAAATTATTTTTATTAAAACTTAAATTAATTGTGATTTAGGAAAGTTGGTGGGTCTCAAAACTCTATAAAAAGAAAGGGAGATGAGGAAGAGGGGGATCGACGGTTAGCGTATTGTTACGCTGTCGAATTGTGACTTGACTGATTGCTTGTGAAGAGTTGGGATTTTCTCAGCTTGAATTGGAGTGGTAGCTCAGCCTTGCAAGGCGAGCTGGGAAGCTAGGCATATCATCTGGATTCTGTGTATCCCCTTTGCGGCTCGGGGGGCTAAGGGGGAATCAGAGTACCCCTAGCGATTGGCTGAGAGGTACCGGTGTAGTCTCTATGGTCAGTGAGCGGGAGCGGCGCAGAGCAGGAGCGACACAGAGCGCGTGATCATCATTCGAGGCAGGCGAAGAGGCAAAGGTATGGTGGTTTATTTGGTAGAATAGAAAGCACTAGGATTTATGTAGATCTATCTGTTTATTGAAAAAGTGTACTGGCGTTACAATTTTATATAATAGTTTGATGCATCTGTCGTTTTCCTTGACATTTCGCATAGAATAATTTTTTTACAATGCTTATGGAACCTCCTGATTTTATCCAACGATTGTTGAGTGATAATTTTTATAATTAACTGCGTAATTAACCCTTGCCGGCAGACTTGTTCTATCGGATTCACCCACTGATAATGGTCATTAATCTCGACGCTTTGTTAAAATAATTCTCTGCATTCTGTTTTGTTTTTCTGCAAATCCTTGTGTTATAACTCGTTGGAGGTTACCCCGCGGATTCGCGCCCTTGAACTTTGCAATCTCTTCTACGTTTTGTTGTTCCCCTCAGTGTGGCGATTGCCCAAAACTTCTCTGCTATTTGGTATTTCTTGATCTCTGCATTTTTTTTAATTATTTTGTGGATTGAATTAGTTTAGGGTCTGTAAATTGTTTTTTTTTATTGTCTTTTAAGCACGCCGGGGATGTGTTCCTTGGATTGGTCCTTGACAGCGTTTTTTTTTTTATATGACTGCCCGCGGTCCTGGGAGGGGCGATTGATTTCCATACGGGCGTGTAAACGTACTATGGTCGTTCGATTCTGGAGACATCCCTTTTTTTTGTATGTGGACAATTTTACTTTTGTGGGCATTTTTAAATCTATTGTGGGCGTTTCCTTTTACCTCTGCGGGCGTTGTATCTGGGCTCACTGCTCGTATTTCCACCTCCGGTATCCCCGAATTCACTTACCCCTTCTCTGAACGTGATTTATTACTGATTAATGAGTTTTATCACACGTATTGCCGGTAGATTTCCTTCCTCCATTTTGGTCTTCGTTCTGTCATAAACGTTCCTACGTTGAATTCTAGTTCCTGCGTCTTATTGATTGCGCCTTAATTGCTTGTGTCTTGTTTGTGTTTGGTTCGACCTCAGATCCTGCGTCCCAAATGGGTGGCGTTTTGTTATGACCTCCTTCTGCGTTTTAAATGCTCAGTTCCGACTCAGTTCTAATTTTATCTAAATGCCCACTTTGTTTGAATGCCCATTGCGTTATTAAATGTCCTTTCTAATTTTCTTAAAATTCCCTTTGCATTTTTGAATGCCCTTGCTGCTTAACCGAATCTCCTGCTGAGACTGTTGACACCGATAGACAGCTCGCTATTTTTTTAGATCGCCCCTCTCGAACTCTGTCGGGCCTTAATTTGGTGTCAGCGCGATGTTTCCTATTTTAACTGATTATAATTCATGGTGTCCGGCAACATCAGACAACACATAGTTCTTTTATTATATTTTAATTTCAGTCATCTCTAAATATGTTATTTACCGAGATGTCGATTTTTATTCCTTAATGGCAAGATGGACTGGCCGCCATTCCCCCCAACTTTTATTGTTCATGCCTTGTCATTGTAATGGAATTAATGTTACTATTACTGATTGTGGAATGCCTTTTCTCAAAGCTTTAGGGCTTTTGAATGGTTAAAGTAATGAAATGAATGTTAATGGTATCAATTATAGAAAGCCAATTCTTCAATGTGATTTGGTGGTGGGAGGTTAAGGTCATGTAATGTTACGATAAATGCCAAGTTGTCATTACTATAGGGTAGTATTTTTGTAAGTTTAGTGTCACCGATAATTATACATATGATGTTATTTTTTTGATATACTGTCTTCTCAAATGTTGTTATTTTTAGATATTGACATTTTTAAAATATTGTTATTCTTATATATGGTCCTTTTTAAATATTGGTATTTTCAAATATTGTATTTTAAATATTGTTATTGTTATATATTGTCATCTTTAAATATGATGTTATATTGTCATCTTTAAATATGATGTTATATTGTTATGTTTAAATATGAGGTTAATTATAAATATGATGTTATTTCTATATTTTGACAATAGGGTAAGGGTGTTGTCATTTGGGTGGAAAGGTTACTAACATTATACTGTTATGAATAATGTAAATTGTTACGATAATCATGTAAATTGATACGATAATCAGTATGTATGGAGATTGTAATTTATAATGTTAAGGTGATAGGTAAAGGTAACGCTATGGTTTTGTATTGATTCTGAAATATGTAAGAGTATTGTTTTGCAACATATTATAGAGTGTAGCGTTGCGTAGATAACTTACATAAAGGAATGTCATTGTTATTACTGCATTATTATTGAAATTTATGATCCTCAAATTGTGAGTTCCTCCTGGTTATCTGAAATGTTTTTATCATGTAAGGTCATCATAACTTTATGGTTGTAGCATATAAGAAGTATTCAAATTGTAAATCATGGCCCGGATATGTGATATAAATGTAAGGTGTTTAATAGTTCATGGAAGTGTTATTGTAATCCTTATTGTTATTCATAAACATTTATGCTGTAATAACCTTGAATTAAGCACAATAGATTATTCTGAGTTAGTAAATGAGGGATTGTTGTTCATTGCAGTTAATGTTGTACTTGGTTGATGACCCTTTCATGTGTTGGACTGTTGTGTCAGGTGGGATGTAGACACCTCCATGAAGCCTTAATACATAAGTCTGTGTGTGATTATTTATGTGTAAAGAATCCAGTGACGTATCAAGAGTCTTGGGCCCTTTAAAGGTAGGGTTCCACTCTTGCGACACACCTCACGGAGATTACTAGTTTCTGCCTGAGCAGACGGCCAGGAGCCTATTTGACCTTCTCTCTCTCCGGAGTAGAGAACTAAGATTAAACGCCCTGCTTTCCTGTGCAGAAATAGTAAAATCTACTACTACATATTCTTCCTTTTGTGTTCGTAATGTGCAAAACCCAGTATGTCGTTAAACGTTTGCAGTTACTTGTTGTGCGTCTTATGTCTATGGTCAATAATGCTTGTCGTTACTTGTTGTGCGCCTTATGTCTATGGTCGATAATTCTTGTTGTTACTTGTTGTGTGCCTTATGTCTATGGTCATTTATTTCTTGCAGTTACCGTTTGTGCGCCTTAAGCCTTTTGGTTGTGTTCATCGTGATTGTCTCTTGTTGGTTGTTGGGTGGCGACATAGAGTCAAATGTGTATGTTCCTTTTTACACGTGCGCACACACCTTAAACAATTTTTTTTTTTGCACCTGTTAGAGAGTTGTTGTCGTAACGAGGAGGTTGTTACATAACACTTCCAAAAGTGAAACAATACTAACAAGTAATTTCAATAGTGAACAAATCCTCAAATCTATCATGGTTGTGACGCACACTTAGATCG
>SNQJ01S0008176.1:107533-137680 GCA_010110895.2 Picea sitchensis
ATCAACCATATAACACTTGAGAAAATGAAACTACATAGTTAATATACATATATGAACAATCGATGCTGGGAAAAAAATGGAACAACCATGTTCCACCCAGCCATAGATGAAAAGAAACCACGTTTACTTGTCCTGATTTCCCCCTAGGTCGGCCATGACTCCATAAGGTAAAAATGAGCATCACTCTTTATCCATTATCTCATTGAATAGTTAAGAAAAATGTTTTCCTCACACTAGATGTTCTCATAACAACAACAAAAAAAAAAATTGCCAACATACTAAGCAACGTCTTGCCTCCCACATATGTTGTATTTATCTCATGCCTAGGTATTTCCATTCATTTTCCCTAGGGAAATTCATAGCTTTACAAATCCCTTATTTTTAGGGGTTTCTAGTGATAAAATGAAACCTCTGACACTTATCTCAACTGTTTTTCCCACTCATGGAGTCAGAGTTTGTTATTTTTAACCTGGTTTTTCCATCTGTTCTCGAGCATTAAATTTATTAAAAATGTTTGTCTCATACATTTTTCCATCAAAATAGGATAGTTGGAAAGTCAAAAGTTTATCCAACGGTCATAAAATAATTATTACATACCTCAAAGATCTAAAATTTGAATTTCCAAAAGTGGAAATTTATTTTTGAATACCAACTTTAAAAATATCTATTTCTTTAATAATTCAAGGATATCACATCCTCTCCCCCTTAAGTATAACATTGTCCTCAGTGTTCATCCATCTCTTGGAACATAATTGGATACAATTTCTGCATATCTTCTTCCAATTCCCAAGTAGCATCCTCAGGACTAAAGTGTTTCCTATGTACTTTTACCTGGGCGAGGGCTCTATTCGGAGGTACTGTTTATTTCCTTTCCATAATGCATAGAGGTTTTTCTTGGAAATCTCCTTTTGGTTCCACCTGCACCATGTTCCAATAAATGATGTGAGTAGGATCATGAATATATCTTTTTAATAATGAAACATGAAAAACATTATGAACTTTAAAATTTGCAGGAAGTGTTAGTTGATACGCCACTAGTCCAATTCAAGTTAAGATCTCAAAAGGACCACACAATCTTAGTGCCAACCTAGAACAACTTCCTAGTTTTAGGGACCTTCTCCTCACTTTGACTTTGAGATATACATTCTCTCCAATTTTGAATTCCTGATGTATCCTTTTTAGATATGCATAGTTTTTTTGTCCATCTTGTGCCTCTTTCAAGTTCTGTTGTACCATTTTGACCATCCTTTATATTTCTTGTAGTATATCTGGTCCAACCATAATCCTGTCAACTAGATTATCCCAACTGATTGGGGTTGTACATTTCCTTTTATATAAGACTTTGAATGGACTCATCTTAGCAGATGCTTGATACCCATTGTTGTATGAGAATTCGACTAAATGTAGGTAATCTTTCCACTTAGTTGGTTTTGTCGTTACATACATTCACAACATGTCTTTGTTAATTTGATTTGTTCATTATGTTTTTCCATCCTCTTGTGGATGGTAACTCATGATGAAATTCAAATTAGTAGTCAAACCTGCAAACCATTCTTTCCAAAATTGGATGTAAATTTGACACCTCTATATGAAATAACCATCTTAGTAACCCCATGCAACCTAAATACTTCTTTCATAAAAATTTCAGTGATACTAATCACTTTGTAAGTAGATTTCACAGGTATAAAATGTGCATACTTACTTAGCTTATCAATTACTACCATAATTGAATAATTTTTTCTTTGAGTCTTAAGCAAACCTGTAATGAAGTCCATTGAAATAATTGCCCACTTCCATTCATTTATGGGAAGAGGTTGTAACATACCTGCCAGATGTTGATGCTCAACCTTTACCTGTTGTCAATCTAAACATTTAGAAAAGTATTCAATTGTTTCATTTTTCACGCTAGGCCAATAAAGTTGTTTTCTTAAGGTTTTCATCATTTTATGGTATCCTCGATGACCAGAGTATGGTTTTTTGTGCAACTCATCAAGTATTATCATCTTCAATTCAGTAGATCTAGGTACATATAACATGTTTTTGATCCTTAACAACCCACTTTTATCTATACTAAGATCTGTACTTTGCATATTTTCCTCATTTCATTTCAATAGGTCTGTTGTTTTGATGTAATTTTCATCATTTCGGCTTGCATATTTAATCCAATCCTCAATATCATTTTCAACTTTGTTTATAATTACTTCATATAGCTCATTAGTCCTTCAATTTAGGGCATCTGCAACTTTATTTTATTTTTCCTTGATGTGTCGTAGTTCAAAATCGAACTCACTTAAAAAGGCCAACCATCTTTCCTGTATTGCGTTGAGATCCCATTGACTAAACAAGTATTTCACACCATTTTTATCCGTTAGTAATATAAATTTTCTTCCCATTAAATAATTCTGCCAAATTTGTAAAGCATAAATTACAACTGCTAAATCTAGATCACAAGTTACCTAGTTTCGTTCATGTCCCTTTAATTTGCGTGATTTGTAACAAATGATGTGTCCATCCCGTGTCAACACTCCTCCTAATACTTCTTTGTTTGCATCCACACAAAATGTAAAGTATTTATCTGGGTCTCCCACTTTAAGGATTGGCGTTGTATTTAATAGTCCATTTAATTTATCAAAACCATCTTGACATTTTTGAGACCAATTAAATTTTGTTCCCTTTTTCTGGAGTGATGTAATCGGATAAAAGATTTTGCAAAACCCTTCGATAAACATCCGGTAATAGCCTCTAATAACCATGAATGACCTTATGTCTACTATGTCTTTAGGAATAGGCCATTCCATAATGGATCTAATCTGTTCAGGGTCTACTACAATGCCTTCTTCTGATATTACATGCCCTAAATATTGTATCTTCCTTTGGTAGAAATCACATTTATCAAATTTAGCATACAACTTATGTTCTCTTATATCCTGTAAAACTATTTTAAAATGTTGTTCATGTTCTTATTCATTTTTTTAATAGATTAGTATATCATCGATAAAAAGAAATATGAAATTATCTGAATATTGGTTGAATATACTATTCATCAAACACATAAAAGTTATTGGTGCATTAGTTAGTCCAAACGAAATCACTACAAATTCATAATTTCCGTAACGTGTTCTGAATGTCATTTTGTTTATGTCTTCATCCTTTATCCTAAATCGATGATAACCAGATCTCAAATCTAGCTTAGAGAATATTTTTATTCCTCCAACCTGGTCAAAGAGATCATTGATTCTAGGTAAAGGGTATTTATTTTTAGTCGTCATTTTATTCAGTTGACGATAATCAATACACAATATCATCATTCCATAATTATTTTTAACAAACAAAAATGGTGCTCCCCAAGGGGAAACACTTGGTCTGATATACTCTTTATCTAACAATTCCTATAACTAAATTTTCAGTTCTATCAATTTGGGGACACTCATTCTGTAAGATGCCTTTGATATTCGGGAATATCTAGGTAGTAGATCGATAGAGAAATATATCTCTCTCCTTGGAGTTTGTTCCGTTATCTCTTAAGGATTGCTGTGATGACCCCATCATTACGAGTACAAGCGAAACAGAAGATGCAATTTTTTTTTTTTTTTTTTAGGAAAGAAGGTGGCGACGACAATAGTTTAACCACACAACTAACGACAAATGAAAACATGCATTCCATGAAACATGCAACTACGACTCAAAGCCCTGGCACAAGGGTAACCGGGCAGAACATGCGTAACACAACAAGGAGAAATGACTACCTGCCTGAAGCAACATGACCTCGCCTACAACTAAGGGTCAACACCCCCTCCCGACACAATGGCCATGACAACCAAGGACAAGAACCTCAAGGTGTGAGAACCCAATGCATGAAGGCGTCACAACCCATGCGCCAAAAATGACTACAACGATGAACACCCACACTGGGTAACACAAACTCCGGCCAAGTTATCGTTTTCCTCTATCAAATAGGGCACACCATGATCCCCTCATCCGGAATCATGCCATTCCCTAATGATAGGTGCACCAATAACATTGGTGCAACAATCCTAATGGGACCAAGGATTCAAGAAAATTCAGCGTGCTAGGAGGCGAAACAATTGACACAAGCCTGCACCCACACCCCAACATTAGGTTGTCGAGACACAAGACGACGACAATAAATCAAGATGCAACCCAACACATGACTTCGTCAGCAACCCAACCCCTTAATCACATCTAAATCAGTCAATATTTACCGTTTAAGGAAGTGTTAATTACAGATCTAAATTAACCAGTCTAAATACAACTAGCCAGTGATTTACAACCTATCTTAACATGAAATACAACTTTAAGTTAGAGAGTCCAATTTTCTGAATTAACCATAACTGTATATCAAATTAACTTATTCTCATATCCAAATTAGCAAATCTATATGACTATTAGTCAATAATGTGAAAGGCTAATTAAACCTCATGTGCAATCTAATTCGCAAGTCTAAATGTCAATTTAGACAATAATCACAATTCAACCTATCATTAATACAATCTAACTCAACAATTAACAATTGAATATCACATTAACGACAAGACAAGTTGTACATTACAAGCCATACATGCCAAATAATTCAATGAGATTTACTGCCATATGCATTCAATGAGATTTCATGCCCAATTCATCTAGAGAGATTAATTGTTATATGCCTTATCATATTTAATGTCATTCAAAGCCATTCAATGCACTTAAATATATTGTTAGACTATATCCTACAACCATATTTATCATTGACAGTTATATTAGGGGGAAAGTTGTGCAGAACCAAAATGACAATTATTACTGCTATCGGAAAAAAGAAAAGAAAACTCGGGAGTAAGCACACCAAAGAAAAAGTTAGCTATCTAAAAAAAAATTCATTTCCAGGTTAAAAAGGCATAGTCAACATTTAAGGGAAACTTGTTGCCATTCGACAGCAAAACACAGCCCACAATTAAGGAAAACTCGTGGTCATTCCAACAACAAAAAGCAGTCAACATTTAATGGAAAATCCGTGTCCATTCAATAGCAAAACGCAGTCAACATTTTAAGGGCAAATCGAGCTCATTCTAGCAACAAAACGTAGTCAACATTTAATGGAAAATTGTGGTATTTAAAGAAGCAACACAATCATTTTTAAATAAGCAAAATCATTGTACAGAAACACACCAAAAGGGATTACCTTTCCATCATAATTAAATAAAAAAAAATGTTGTACAGGAACACACGAGAAGGAAATTACATTGCTATCATCATTTAAATAAGCAAATCATTGTACAAAAACACACCGGAAGGAAATCACACTGTTGTCACCATTTAAATAATCAAATCATTGTACCACACAACCGAGGAAATAAAGGAATAAAAATGATTATTGGTAAGAGGTAATGAGCAGACAGACCATTCAATAAAAAGAAGATATTCTGGCTTGATTCAATATCATAGAAAATTTAAAAAGTAAGGTATCTACAACTCAAAGATGCGCCAATTGTACATATTATATCATTTCTGAAAGTTAAAATTTCTTTTGAGAAATAAATTCCATTTAGATAGTCGAATCGTTGTGGATATTAGAATAGTTCTCTAGATAAAAGTCAGTAAAATATATTCGTAGTCGATAAACCAAACAAGCGTTGGGATTAGTGTAATAACGCAGATGCATAAAAATAACGAAGACAATAGTAAGAGAAACACAAAGATCCATTGGGAAAAGTCATTGAAATGATCGTAGAGATTCTATCATCCAAAGCGCAGAGAAAATCCAAGGTTAAGCCCTTAAGGAACGGAGAACAAAAAAAAACGCAGAGATAAACCAACAAGGACGCAAAGAAATCCATAGGCAGAGGTACTTTTTGCTAGAAAGCACAAGACAACAATCAACCAAGGATAACAAAAGAGGTAGACGACTGAAAGGAACGTCCTTCGCTCATCATCGATGCACAAAAAAGTAGGGCGTTAAGATCCATAGGTCTATTAACGCTAAAGCGATGACCGTAGATCAGGCTCCTGGCTGACTTTTCAGGCGTGGACTGATGAGCTAGGGACGAAGGAAAAAAATAAACCACAATCATCATAATCAATAAACCAAAGGGTGGTCAAGACATGCCGGAAATCGAAGGCCATGGGAATCAATCAACATCGAGCTAAAGGTTGTGAGAAAATTTCAGTCATCAACTAGAATGCTAAGACAATTATTTTCCTTACCCAATTAAACATGCAAAACTTAAATCATAAATCATACTAACAATCTACCATGCAGAAATAAAGGAAGCATACCATTTCCCAATCGCCCACTCTGAGTTGATGTCTCGTGCGCTTTGTGCAACTCTCACTTGCCGACTGATGAGACTTCACCGGTACCTCCCAGCCAACTCTATGGGTACTCTTCTTACCCCTTAGCCCCCCAAGCCGCAAAGGGGCCACACACTCTAACCAGAGAATCAGCTAGCTCCCAACGTGCCTCGCAAGGCCGAGCTACCACTCCTCATAGAGATGGGTATCCCAACTCCCACAAGCTAAGTCAGTCAAGTATAAATTTCTGCAGCATAACATTACACAAACATAATAGATACATCATAGTTCTCATCCCTCCATTATATAGAGTTTCGAAGTCCCTTACTTTCCAAAAATCCCATTTAATTTAAAGTTTAATAATTTAATCCATAAAAATGCTCCCCGTACAAGTGTCACCCATCCCCTTCATTCATCCATAAATTAATATCATTAATTAATTAATTACCCCTATTTCCCTCACTCACCTAAAGGCACTCCTAGAATAGCTCCTAGGTGTCCCAATATCCCCTTACAAGTTTTAATGACTTTCCCCCTTATTAATTTACTAGTTGAGTTTAAATGAGAAAGTTCTTAAACGCTAGATACCATACTAAGTTAGACTATCTGCTTTTTCCTTGTGTTTCCCCTTTCTTTTAATGTTTTCAACTTTTTCCTAGTTTCCTAATTATTTTAGATTTCCCTCTTTCCCTTATTTATTTAAACTCAAAAAGGCATGTGCAGAAACTTACCCTTTTCCCTTTTTCTTTTTAATGAAGAAATTTTTAATTAGCATCATATAGAAAAACACTTATTTCTCCTTTTTAAATTTTGTCCCAAAATATTTTTATAAATCAATTTAATTGCTTGCCCCCTTCTTGTCACAAGATTAATGAAGATTATCATTATTATTTGTTATATATATATATATATAATAAATAGATAAAAAAAATTATCACAAATATAATTTAGACCTAGACTTTATTTTCCTAGGTTGGGCGACATTTTATTAGGGGAAAAGTTTTAAATCTTCTGTAACACATTAGTCATCCTAAATACATCTAGGTTTATCCAATTATTAAATAACAATGCGACGTGCCCTTCAGGATTCACTAGGTGCTTCAAGTGTGCCACTCGCCTCTTTCTATTTCTCTTGCACGAAGTGCCCTTCAGAACGCACTACGTGCTCCCAAGGTGCCACTCACCTCTTTCCATTTTTTCTTGCACGACGTGCCCTTGAGGATGCACCATGTGCTCCAAGGGTGTCACTCGCCTCTTGACTGACTTGGTAGACATCAAAAACCCCTGGAGTCAATACTCCGCAAGGTGATCTTGTGGAAGACTAAGGGCCTCTAAGGAATAAGGCCCCTGCCTTAATGCGCACCCCTTAGAATAATCATGAACAACTGTCGCAGTCAGCCCTCACGACATCGTGGGTCTTCTCGAACTAGGTAATCGTTAACCTACAATTCAAGCCAAGGAGAGAGTGCTATTAGGTTGTGGCAGGGATGATGTCCACACCTCTCCCTCAACATCTCTGGTAGTCATGCATGACCTCTTTACTCCACATGTGAGTCTGGTTGATAAGCTATCGTCAGCCTACATCATCAACGAATCATGTCAGAAATATATCCATATCATATCATCTAATCAAATGCACTAATATCACATATAAAACAATCAAACCCCAATGGTTCACTCCCCCACTCAATCCAGAGTCCAAGGGGTTCCATCGATGCCTCTGCATCCTTGAGGTCCAAAATCCTGCACACTCAAGAAAATCGAGTCAATATCACCTGTCTATGTCAATGCAGCATAATAACATGTCATCAATTCACAACACTTGATAGTCATAATCAAATGCCCAGAAGTATAATAATTTGGATCACTTGCGAGCAAGTGCCCTCAAAGAATAAGTTTGTTCAGTGCACACAAGAGCGAGATGTTACATACACCCCCCTCTTGGTCTAAAATACGTCCCAAAGTTTCATAGTATAAGTGATGAAATAATGGGTATCATAATATCATAAGTCTATCTATCAAACAAAAATGTAAACTGCTGGCATATAGCATATGCATCCTCCCAGGTCACCGAGTGTGGACTATAGTTTTCCGACTGTACCTTGACCTAATCTATTGTTCGACATTGTAACTGTCGAACTTGATGATCCAAGATGCGGATATTCTTAGCCATGAGCATGCCCTCATCTGATACCTATAAGGAACTCATGTCAATAATATGTGTCGGATCACTAATATAATGTCTCAAAATAGATACGTGAAAAATGGTGTGCATATGCCTTAGAGAATTAGGCAAGGCTAGTCGATAGGCCACGATACCATTTCTCTCCACAATATCGAAAGGTTTAGGAGAGATTTGATCTCCCTTTCCCAACTTCATCGAACTCTTATGCAGTTTTACCCGCAAGAAGACTTGATCGCCAACCTCATAACTATGATTGACACAGTAAGCATTGACATAACACTTATGCCGATCCTGTGCTTCTTTAATCCTTTGTCTTATTGTTTTCATTTTCTCTTCCATTTCTTGGATCACTTCTAGTCCCACCAGGACCCTATCCTCCAACCGATCCCAACTCAAAGGCATCTGACTCAGTTGCATGTAAAGAAACTCAAAAGGTGCCATATTAATGGTGCTTTGGTAACTGTTGTTATAAGCGAATTCCACTAGTGGCAAGTATTCTTCCCAACACTTTTGTTGGTCCATCACGTACATGCATAGAATGTCTTCCAAGGTCTAGTTCCTTTGTTTGGTCTTCCCGTCAGTCTCTGGGTGATATACAATACTGAAGTTAAGTTGGGTTCTCAAGGCCGCTTGGAAACTCGTCCAAAATCCTCCAGTAAACACCAATCCTCCATCAAATATATTCCTCTTAGGCATGCCATGCAGCCTCACAATCTCACTGATGAAAACTATAGCTATGTCAGGTGCCTGACACATCATACACACAAGAATAAAGTGAGCACTTTTCGTTAGAGTGACTACTACTACGAAAATTGAGTCGTGTCTCCTTACCGTCAATGGCAATCCAAAAATAAAATCAATCAAAATAACCTCCCATTTTGATTTTGGAATAGTGTGTGGTTGTAGTAATCCTGTTGGATGACTATGTTCAGCCTTTACCTACTGACATTCTAGACATCTAGCTACAAAGTTGACTATGTCTGCCTTCATTCCTTTCCAGAATAATAAGGGTTTAAGGTCCTCCCTCATTTTCGTCACTCCCACGCGAGCCATGTATACCTCTCTATGAGCCTTGTTTAGGATCAATATCCTCAACTCGTCGTTCGGTGGTATGTAAATACGATTTTTAAACCTCAATAATCCATCGTCGTTAAACGTAAATCCTTCAAATATTGGTACCATCATTGTGTTGTGTCCGATAAAATCCTTGACCTTTTTGTACTAGTCATCGTTACGCTGCAAAGTTAGAATATTTTCACGTAGTTTCGTCTGAAGAGGAAACAACAAAATGATGTGTGGTCCTCGAATCAATGCATCTTCCACTTGGTTCACTGTTCCTTTTATGTAATTAATATAGAAGTCGTACTCACTAAGTAATTCCGACCAACATCGTTGTCATGTGTTTAGGTCGCTTTGCATAAATATGTGTTGTAGTCCACAGTGGTCTGTCTTTAGTTCAAATTTTTGTCCAACTAGGTAGTATCTCCAAACCTTAAAGGCATATACTATGGATAACAACTCCAAATAATGCATCGCGTAGTTCTCCTCATGCCTTCTAAGTTTCCTCGAGATGTAAGCGATCACTCAACAGTCTTGTATCAGGAATCCGCCTAAACCTTCATTGGATGCGTCAGTGAATACCAAGAAGTCCGCGTCCATGTCAGGGACCTTTTGGATCGGTGTTGTTGTCAATAGCTCCTTAAGGCTCCGAAATGCTTCTGCGCATTTCCCGATCCAAACAAACTTCTTGTTCTTCTTCTGCAATTTCGTGATCATATTTGCTATCTTCGAAAATCCCTCAACGAACCGTCAATAGTATCTTGCTAAACCCAATAAGCTATGTACTTTCAGGACATTCATCAGCATAGGCCATTCCATAATAGCGTCGACCTTCACTAGATCCACAATGATACCTTCGTTGGAGATGACATGCCCTAAGTAGTGAATCTTCGATTGATAAAATGAGCATTTGGACAACTTCCCATACAATTTTTTCTCTCACAGACATTGTAGTACCAAGCGCAAGTGCTTGTCATGCTCCTCCATAATTTTAGAATAAATCAAAATATCATCAGTGAATACTTGGATGAACTTGTCCAAGTAATCGCGGAACAACCCGTTCATCAAACTCATAAATACCCCTGGGGTGGTTTTCGATCCAAATGGTAAAATAATAAACTTGTAATGTCCAAACCTCTTCTTAAAGGCAGTCTTAGGGACATCATCCTCCTTGATTCATAACTGGTGATACCCTGATCGTAAATCGATCTTTAAGAACACTGTTGTACCCTTCATCTGATCAAAAAGATCATCTATCATTGACAAGGGATACTGATTCTTGATTGTTTCCTTTTTTAATTGATGGTAATCAATGCAGAGCCTCCAAGACCCATCCTTCTTTCATATAAAAATAACAGACGCACCCCACGGTGACATGCTTGGGCGTATCAGTCCCAGGTCCAACAATTATTTCAGTTGCATTTTCAGTTTATCCAATTATTAAATAACAATGCGACATGCCCTTCAGGATTCCCTAGGTCCTCTAAGGGTGCCACTCACCTCTTTCTGTTTCTATTGTGTGACGTTCCCTTTAGGACACCCTACTTTCTCCGAGGGTGCCACTTGCCTCTTTCCAATTTTTCTTGTGCGACGTGCCCTTCAGGAAGCACCACGTGCTCCAAGGGTGTCGCTCGCCTCTTGAATGACTTGGTAGACATCAAAAACCCCTGGATTCAATACTCCGCCACGTGATCTTATGGGAGACTAGGGGTCTGTAAGGAATAAGGGGCCTGCCTTATTACACGCCCCTTAGAATCATCATGAACGACTATCGTAGTCGGCCCTCATGGCATCGTGGGTCTTATCGAACTAGGTAACTTTTAACCTACAGTTCGATCCACGGCGGGAGTGCTAGTAGGTTGTGGTAGGGATGTTTTCCAAACCTCTCCCTCAACATCTCTGGTACTCGTGTGTGACCCCTTTACTCCACATATGAGTCTGGTCGACAAGCTATCGTCAGCCTACATAATCAACAAATCATGTCAGAAATATATCCATATCATATCATTTAATCATATGCACTAATATCACATATAAAACAATAAAACCCCAATGGTTCACTCCCCGAATCGATCTGGAGTCCAAGGGGTTCCATCGATGCCTCTGCATCCTCGAGGTCCAAAATACTACACACTCAGGAAAATCGAGTCAATAACACCTGTCTATGTCAATGAAGCATAATAACATGTAATCAATTCACAGTGCCACATAATCATAATCAAATGTCCAAAATTATAATAATCTAGATCACTTGCGAGCAAGTGTCCTCAAAGAATAATTTTCTTCAGTGAACTCAAGAGCGAGATGTTACAACTGCAAAGACTTCGAAACTTGGTTTGTTTTATTTTTCCAACAGGTTGGTTACTTGAATAACATATACTTTGCAACCCTTATTAATACATTTCTTGAATTGCATTACTGATATTTTCTAGCAGAAACTGGTTTTCTAATCCCTTGTATTGATTTCGCTGTATTACTTTCATCCTTCTATACGAAAGAATTTTCATAACAGTTCACTATTACTGTATGCATTTCTAAACATTCCATTCCGATAGTTATGTCATAAGACCATAAAGATAACATGTTCAACTTTAACTTTGTATTCTGACCATTTATACTGAGCTCACAATAAAAAATAAATTATGTTACCTTTCTTTTGGTCTCTGTTGCTAGTTGTACTAACTAAGATTTAGCATTTTTCACCTTCTTTAACTTGTTAGATTCTACTAAAGCTGGGGTTAAATAAATCATACTAGCTCCTTGGTCAATTAGTATAGAAACATTGTTGTTATGAATTTTACCTCCAACTTCCACAATAGTGGATTGATGATATGTCTGTCTGCCATCCAAAGTTGCATTGATCTTATGCACGCTTCTGCAAATATCTCTAATTGTTTAAGCCTCTGAATGTTATGGATTGAAGTCCTTGTTGTTGGGTTTAAGCATGGACAATTTCTCCATATGTGGGGTTTTCCACACTCCAAACATTTCAATGGTTCTCTAGGACTGTCCCCTACCTTTTTGAATCCCAAATTGACTTTTTATTCCCCCCTTGAGTATGTTGTGTGTTAGATCGATAGTCTGTCCTTTGGAGTCCTTTATTCATGTTATGGAAAGGGGTTGGTTGGAAACCTTTCTTGCGCTGATTCAATTTAGCCTGATTCTTATCTTTTCAAGCCTTAAAAGTTTCTGATATTTGTTTATAATGTTCAGAACACATTCATGCCTTCATAAATACCTCATTTAAAGAATTAGGATTATCAAATTTGATTCTTTCTTTTTAAGATTGTGGTAGTCAACTCAAGAACCTTTGAATTTTTACCTTATCTTCTTTAATATAGGGCACAAATGTTAACAGATCTATAAATTTATTAATCAGATCATCCTTAGACATTTTTCCTAGTCGCAATTCATAAAATTCCTTAGTCTTTATTTCGTAGTAACTTTATGATAGATAATTTTTCTTGAAATGATTTTTGAATTCTGACCATTCCATTTGTTTTTCTTTCAGTCCTTTCTCTAGCTTCGGATCTTGCCACCCGATACTAGCTTTTCCTTTTATGTT
This sequence comes from Picea sitchensis, assembly GCA_010110895.2. Taxonomy (NCBI): domain Eukaryota; kingdom Viridiplantae; phylum Streptophyta; class Pinopsida; order Pinales; family Pinaceae; genus Picea; species Picea sitchensis. The sequence goes on from SNQJ01S0008176.1 coordinate 120,631, forward strand.
ATAAATGTCCATTCTAACCTTCATATTACTAGAGTAATTATAAATCTGAAAATATTTGTTTATGTCTGGCAGCCAGGCTTCAAATTCCTCACCATTATTTGATTCCCCATCAAAGGTGGAGGGTTATTTCTTTTTGAATTCAACTTCTAGGTAATCCAGTCAGTTTCTCTTATTTCCTGTAGATGCATTGTTTTCGGTCATGTGTGTGTCCTCAGAAGAGCTACCTTCTCCTTCCGTTTCATGACTAGGATTCTTTGAGGTCTTTTTACTAACCTCCTCTTCCATCTCATTATTTCTTGGACTCTTGTTTGTTGCTATATCACGTCACAACATTTCATTTATTTCCAGCTGATATTCTTGAGCTTTCTTTAGCTTTTCATTATCATCTTTAAACACATGCAATTCCATAATAAGATTCATCATCATTTCCAATACTTGGCTAGTTGAACTTCCCTCACTGTGATTTCTGGATATCTAGGGACCTCTTGATTATGGTTTCTATGAGGTCTATCTCCTTCTCCATTCTATGCCGACATTTTTACAAATGACAATTTTTTTTTATGTTTGTAATAGTAAATAATATTTCTTCGATTTTTGTAATATCCCCAAAATTAAATTATTATTAAAGTTTGAATGCACTTAGGAATTTATTTTCGTTTTTGGAAAATTATTTCCATTTATGGCAATTCTGAATTTGGAATTTAGTTAACTATAATTTATTATTGTGACTGCTGGGCAAAGATTTGATTTTCCCAACCAACTCTTTAACTATGACACTTGTAAGAAGAACATTTTTTTTATATTTATTGCTGAGAGACAAATGGAACATCCAGGTTGAAATCAGTTGACCATGACTCCATGAGTGGGGAACGGGCTTGAACTACCTCAAGGATGAATTTTACAAGTGGCAAATCAAGAATTTGGCCATTTGAAGCCCCTCAAAATCAGGGATTTTTAAAGCTTCAAAAATTGTCAAGGGGAAAAGACCTAGGCACAAGATGCTTTTGCATATATAGCATATGGGAGGAGGAAGGATGTTGCCTAGTATGTTGGGGGAAAATGACATCTCTTACTATTATCAACACTATTTTATGAGTATGAGGCAAGGAGAATTTTTGAATATGATAGAGGAATATAGCGAAAGAGGAGCTTCAAGGTTCGCCCTCATGGATTCATGGTCAGGATAGGGGGTGAATGAAGAAAGTAGATTGGTTTTTTTTTTCTATGGTTGGGTGGAACTTGGTTGTTCCATTTGTTGTCCCAGGACTTTGTTCAGATATGTACTCCTATCTATTGTTTTTTCTAAATTATTTTTATTGGATAATGTCTGGCAGAATGAAACGAATTGTAGAATAAGTTTTACTTATAGTTTGAATTTATCAGTGAGTAGAACTAAGAAAACTACGGTGTGTGATAGTTTTTGGTGAATGTGTAGAATCTTAACATTCAAATGATGTATCCTATGAAATCCACAATAGGAAACAAATATCAGTTTGATTTTACTGTTGATATTAGGAAGATTTGGCATAAGTATAAATATAGATTCAAGTATAAACATGCTTAAAATTATTTCAGATTGCTATAGGTTGACTATTCTTAAGTATTGATCTATTGGAAATACCAGTGTATGCATTTATAGATTACTGAACAAAAGTATTACCGTGATAAGTAGAACCTATAAGATATCTGTAATTATATCTGCATGTATAGATATTCACTTGAAGAATATTTAAATTGTACATTTACCAAACAAAATTTTGAGTGAATATCATAATCGAAATACATATATGTATATATGTTTCTACCATACGGATTTTCCATGCTATATGAATATATAATACACAGTAAAATAAGTATTGACTATTATAGATATTTTCCCAACACGTGACTTCGTTAGCAACCCAACCCCTTAATCACGTCCAAATTAGTCAATATTTACCGTCTAAAGAAGTGTTAATTATAGATCTAAATTAACCAGTCTAAATACAACTAGTCAACGATTTACAACCTATCTTAACATGAAATACAACTTTAAATTAGAGAGTCCAATTTGTCGAATTAACCATAAATGTATATCGAATTAACTTAATCCCATATCCAAATTAGCAAGTCTAGATGACTACTAGTCAATAATGTGCAAGGCTAATTAAACCTCACGTGCAATCTAATTCGCAAGTCTAAATTTCAATTTAGACAACAATCACAATTCAATCTATCATTAATACAATCTAACTCAGCAATTAACAATTGAATATCACATTAATGACAAGACAAGTTGTACTTTACAAGCCATAAATGCCAAATAATTCAATGAGATTTACTGCCATCTGCATTCAATGAGATTTCATGCCCAATTCGTCTAGAGAGATTAACTGCTATATGCCTGATCAAATTTAATGTCATTCAAAGCCATTCAATGCACGTAAATCTATTGTTAGACTATATCCTATAGCCATAGTTATCATTGCTAGTTATATTAGGGGGAAAGTTGTCCAGAACCAAAATGACAATTATTATTGTTGTCAGAAAAAAAGAAAAGAAAACTCAGGGGTAAGGATGTCAAAGAAAAAGTTAGTTGCCTAAAAAAATTTTCATTTCGAGGTTAAAAAGGCACAGTCAACATTTAAGGAAAACTCGTGGCCATTCGACAACAAAACACAATCCACAATTAAGGCAAACTTGTGGTCATTCCAACGACAAAACGCGGTCAACATTTAATTGCAAATTTGTGTCCATTCAATAACAAAACACAATCGACATTTTAAGGGAAAATCATGGTCATTCCAGCAGCAAAACACAGTCCACATTTAATACAAAATCATGGTCTTTAAAGCAGCAACACAATCATCTTTAAATAAGCAAAATCATTGTACATAGACACACTAGAAGAGATTACCTTGTCTTCATCATTAAATAAGAAAAAGTGTTGTATAGGGACACACAAGAAGGAAATTACATTGCTTTCATCATTTAAATAAGCAAATCATTGTACAAAAACACACTAGAAGTAAATCAAATTGCTGTCACCATTTAAATAAGCAAATCGTTGTCCCACACAACCTAGGAAATAAATGAATAAAAACGATTACTGGTAAGAGGTAATGAGGAGACAGACCATTCAATAAAAAAAGATGTTTTGGTTTGATTCAATATCATAGAAAAATAAAAATGTAAGGTATCTACAGTTGAAAGATGCATCGACTATACATATTATATCATTTCTAAAAGGAAAAATTTCTTCTGAGAAATAAATTTTGTTTGGATAGTCAAATCGTTGTGGATATTAGAATAGTTCTCTCGATAACAGTCAGTAAAATATAATCACAGTCCATAAACCAAACAAGTGTTGGGATTAGTGTGATAACGCAGATGCATAAAAATAAAATGCAGACAAGAGTAAGAGAAACGTAAAGATCCATTGGGAAAATTCATTGAAATGATGCAGAGATTTTATCAGCCAAAGCACAGAGAAAATCCAAGGTTAATCCCTTAATGTGCGGAGAACAAAAACAAGAAGAGAGATAAACCAACAAGGATGCAAATAAATCCATATGCAGAGGTACTTTTTTCTAGAAGGTGCAAGACAACAATCAACCAAGGACAACAACAGAGGTAGACGAATGACAGGAACATCCTTCGCTCATTAGCCATGAACAAAAAAGAAGGGCATTGAGATCCATAGGTCTATTAATACCGAAGAGATGACCATATATCAGGCTCCTAGATGAATGGTCAATCATGGATTGATGAGCTAGGGACGAAGGCCAAAAATAAACCGCAATCATCAGAATCAATAAACCACAGGGCGATCAAGACATACCGGAAATCGAACTCCATCGAAATCAATCAACATCGAGCTAAAGGCTATGGGAAAATTTCAGTCGCTAACTAGAATGCTAAGACAATCATTTTCCTTACCCAATTAAACATGCGGAACTAAAATCATAAATCATACTAACAATCTACCATGCAACAATAAAGGAAGCGTATTGTTACCTAATCACGCGCTCTGAGTTGATGTCCTGCCTGCTTCATGCAACTCCTTCTTTCCGACTCATGAGACTTTATGGGTACCTCCCAGCCAATGCTAGGGGTACTCTTCTTCCCCCTTATCCCCACGAGTCGCAAAGAGGACACACACTCTAACCAGAGAATTAGCTAGCTCCCATCTCGACTCGCAAGACCGAGCTACAACTCCTCACCGAGATGGGTATCCCAACTCCCACAAGCTAAGTCAGTCAAGTATAAATTTCTGCACTATAACATTACACAAATAGAAGATATCCATCATCCTTCTCCTCCCTCCATTATATAGAGTTTTGAAGTCCCTTACTTTCCCAAAATCCCATTTAATTTAAATTTTAATAATTTAATCCATACAAATTCTCCACGTACAAGTGTCACCGATCCCCTTCATTCCTCCAAAAAATAATTTCATTAATTAATTAATTACCCCTTTTTCCCTCACTCACCTAAAGACACTCCTATAATCGCTCCTAGGTGTCCCCATATCCCCTTACAATTTTTAATGACTTCCCCCCTTATTAATTTACTAGTTGAGTTTAAATTAGAAAGTTCTTAAATGCTAGATACCTTACTAAGTTAGATTATCTGCTTTTTCCTTATGTTTCCCTTTTCTTTTTATGTTTCCCTCTTTTTCATAATTTCCTAATTATTTTAGATTTTCCTTTTTCCCTTTTTTATTTAAACTCAAAAAGGCATGTGCAGAAACTTACCATTTTTCCCTTTTTCTTTCTAATGAATAAATTTTTAATTAGCATCATATAGAAAAACACTTATTTCCCCTTTTTAAATTTTATCCCAAACTATTTTTATAAATCAATTTAATTGCTTACCCCTTCTTGTCACAAGATTAATGAATATTCTCATTATATATATATATATATATATAGATAGATAGATAGATAGATAGATAAAAAAATTATCACAAGTAAATTTTAGACATAGACTTTATTTTCCTAGGATGGGTGACATTTTATTAGAGGAAAAGTTTTAAGTATTCCTTAACATATTATTCATCCTAAAGCCATCTAGGTTTATCCAATTATTAAATAACAACGCAAAGTGCCCTTGAGGATGCACTAGGTGCTCCAAGGGTGCCACATGCCTCTTTCTATTTTTCTTGTGCGACATGCCCTTCAAGATGCACTACGTGCTCCTAGGGTGTCACTCACCTCTTTCCATTTTTTATTGCACGACGTGCCCTTCAGGATGCACCACATGATCCAAGGGTGCCACTCGCCTCTTGACTGAATTGGTAGACATCAAAACCCCCTGGAGTTAATACTACGCTAGGTGATATTGTGGGAGAGTAAGGACCTCTAAGGAATAAGGTCCTTGCCTTATTGTGTGCCCCTTAGAATCATCATGAGCGATTGTCGCAGTCATCCCTCATGGCATCGTGGGTCTTCTTGAACTAGGTAATTGTTAACCTATAGTTCGAGACAAGGTGGGAGTGTTAGTAGGATGTGGCAAGGCTTCTATCCAGAACTCTCCCTCGACATCTCTGGTACTCGTGCTTGACCCCTTTACTCCACATGTGAGTCTGGTCGGTAAGCTATTGTCATCCTGCATCATCAACAAATCATGTCAGAAATTATCCATATCATATAATCTAATCATATGCACTAATATCATATATAAAACAATAAAACCCTAATGGTTCACTCCCCGACTTGATCCAGAGTCTAAGGGATTCCATCGATGCCTTTGCATCCTCGAGGTCCAAAATCCTACACACTCAGGAAAATCAAGTCAATAGCTCTTGTCTATGTCAATGCACCATAATAACATGTCATCAATTCACAATGCCTGATAATCATAATCAAATGCCAAAAAGTATAATAATCCATATCACTTGCGAGCAAGTGTCCTCAAAGAATAAGTTTGTTCTGTGCAGGGAAGAGAGGGATGTTACATACAGCCCCTCTTGGTATAAACTTTGTGCCAAAGTTTCACAGTATAAGTGCTGAAATAATGGGTATCACAACATCATAAGTCTATCTATAAAACAAAAATGGAAACAGATGGCATATAGCATATGCGTCCTCCCAGGTTGTCGAGTTCAGACTATAGTTGTCCGACTGGACCTTAACCTGATCTACTGTTCGATGTCGTAGCTATCGAACGCGATGATCCAAGATGCAGATTGACTCAAATGTGAGTGCCCCCTTGTCTGACACCTTCAAGGAACTCATGTCAATAACATGTGTAGGATTACTGATATAATGTCTCAAAACAAATACATGAAAAACATTGTGCATACGCCTCAAAGAATCCTGGAAGGCTAGTCGATAGGCCACAGGCCCCTTTCTCTCCACAATATCGAAAGGTCGCATGAACCTAGGAACGATTTGCGATCTCTTTCCCAACTTGATCGAAATCTTATGTGGTTTTACCTGCAAGAAGACTCGATCACCAACATCATAACTATGGTCGACACGGTGTGCATTGGCATAACTCTTCTGCTGATCATGCGCTTCTTTAATCCTTTGTATTAGTGTTTGCATTTTCTCTTCTATTTCTTAGATCACTTTTGGTCCCACCAGGACCCTATCCTCCAGTCGATCCCAAATCAAAGGCGTTCGACATGGTCGCCCGTAAAGAAACTCGAAAGGCGCCATCTTAATGGTGCTTTGGTAACTGTTGTTATAAGAGAATTCCATGAGTGGCAAGTATTCTTCCCAATGGTTTTGTTGGTCCATCACGTACATGCGCAACATGTCTTCCAAGTTCTGGTTCATTCATTTGGTCTGCCTGTCAGTCTCCTGGTGATACGTAGTACTAAAGTTAAGTTAGGTTCCCAAGGTTGCTTGGAAACTCATAAAAAATCGTCTAGTAAACACCGATCCTCGATCATATATAATCCTCTTAGGCATGCCATGTAGCCTCACAATCACACTGATGAAAACTCTAGCTATGTCAGGTGCCTGATACATCATATACATAGGAATAAAGTGAGCACTTTTCATCAGAGTGTCTACTACTACGAAAATCAATTTGTGTCTCCTTCCCATCAGTGGCAATCCAATAATAAAATCCATCGAAATAACCTCCCATTTTGATTCCAAAATAACATGTGGCTATAGTAATCCTACTGGATGTCTATGTTTAGCCTTTACTTGCTGACATTCTAGACATATGGCCACAATGTTGACTATGTCTGCCTTCATTCCTTTCCAGAAGAATAAGGGTTTAAGGTTCGTCCTCATCTTCGTGACTCCTGGGTGAGACATGTATACTACTTTATGAGCCTCATTTAGGATAAATCTCCTCAATTCGTCATTTGGTGGTACGTAAATCCGATTTTTAAATCTCAATAATCCATCGTTGTCAAACATAAATCCTTCAAATCTTGGTACCATCATTGTGTTTTGTCCGATAAAATCCTCAACCTCTTTGTACTAGTCATCGTTATGCTGTAAAGTTAGAATCTTTTCACTGAGATTTGTCTAAAGAGGCAACCCCGATAATATGCGTGGTCTCTGACTCAATGCATCTTCCAATTGGTTCATTGTTTCTTTTATGTAAGTAATCTCAAAGTCATACTCTCTAGTAATTTTGACCAACGTCATTGTCGTGCGTTCAGGTCGCTTTGCGTAAAGATGTGTTGTAGTCCACAGTGGTTCACCTTTAGTTCAAATTTTTGTCCAACTAGGTAGTGTCTCCAAACATTCAAGGCATATACGATGGATAAAAAATCCATATCATGCATCGTGTAGTTCTCCTCATGCCTTCTTATTTTCCTCGAGATGTAAGCGATCACTCGACTGTCTTGCATCAGGACTCCGCCTAAGTCTTCCTTGGATGTGTCAGTGGATACCAAGAATTCCACGCCCATGTCAGGGACCTTTAGTATCGGTGTTGTTGTCAATAGCTCCTTGAGCCTCCAAAATGCTTCCACGCATTTCCTGGTCCAAACAAACTTCTTGTTCTTCTTCTGCAATTCCGTGATTGGATTTTATATCTTCGAAAATCCCTCGATGAACCGTCGATAGTATCCTTATAAACCCAAGAAGCTACGTACTTCCAGGACATTCATTGGCATAGGCCATTCCATAATATCCTCGACCTTTATTGGATCCACAACGATACCTTCGTTGGAGATGACATTCCCTAAGTAGTGAATCTTTGATTGATAAAATGAGCATTTGGAAAACTTCCCATAGAATTTGTGCTCTCGCAGACACTGTAGTACCAAGCACAAGTGCTCATCATGCTCCTCCATCTTCTGAGAGTAAATAAAAATATCGTTAATGAATACTTGGACGAACTTGTCCAAGTACTTGCAGAACACTCTGTTCATCAAACTCATAAATACCCCTGGGGAATTTGTTAGTCCAAATGGTAAAAAAGTAAAATTGTAATGTCCAAACCTCGTCTTAAAGGCGGTCTTAGGGACATCCTCCTCCTTGATTCATAACTGGTGATACTTTGATCGCAAATCAATCTTTGAGAACACTGTTGCACCCTTCATCTGATCAAATAGATCATCTGTTCTCGACAACAGATATTGATTCTTGATCGTTACCTTGTTCAATTGACAGTAATCAATGCAGACCTTCCATGACCCATCCTTATTTCGTATAAAAATAGCAGGCGCACCCCACGGTGACACACTTGGGTGTATCATTCCTAGGTCCAACAATTCGTTCAGTTTCATTCTCAACTCTTGTAACTCCAGGTTCGACATCCGATAAGGCGTTCTCGCTATCGGTTCAGTCCCCGGTTTTAGGTCTCTAGTAAACTCCAATTCCCTCTCTAGTGGCATCCCATGTAACTCCTCTAGAAAGAAGTATGAAAACTATCTCACCACCAGAATGTGTTCTAGACCTTCCACTACCCCCTTCTCATTTAACGCAAGGATCACATAAATCTTACATCCCTTTCACATGCTCTTTCGTAGTTGTAAGGAAGAGATGAACCTCAGGGAAACTCCCTAGTTTCGACCTACAATCATGCATCTTTGTCCCTCGTCATCGACCAAGATCAATCATTTCATCTTGCAGTTGAGTATCATCTCCTGCGATTCCAACCAGTCCATATCGATCACGACATCATAAGATCCTAATATCATGACGTACAGGTCGGCCCTGGTGACAAACTCTCCCAGGTTAAGGGTATAGCCCATAACCTTTCCTCCAACCTTGTGTTTGGCTCCCAAAGCCATCTCTACGAATATAAACTGATCATGTTCGACTGCCTTTACCTTAATCATTTTTAGCACTACACCATAAATGAAAATCTCGGTAGAACCGAGATCTATCAAAATACTAAGGAATTGGTCAGCGATGGTACCTGACATCTCGAGCATAGTCAATTAGTGCTCTACCTGGAGGTTATTCACCGTTGCATGAATCTGATGGGCCTTGCCCATATCTCCCATGGTAGTGAGTTCCGTTGATCCAGATGCTCTAGTCCTCTCCACAAGGCAGTCACACTGGTAGTGTGGCTCCTCACATGTCCATCAACCTTTCTTCAGTCTGGTACTCCTCGTACCCCAAGTAGAAGACAACGGCCCACTGACTTGGAATCCTGGTCGGTTCTGCTAAAAAGGCCTAAACTGCTACTACTGCGGTCGACGTTGTTGTTGATGCTGTGGTCCCCGATAAGGTTCCTGCTGCTGAGGCATCAGTCGTTGAGGTGTAGTGAAAGTGGATCCCCTCTGGAAGCCATGATATCCTGGCATATTTTTGGCTGGTGTCTGATGTTTCTACGCACCAGATGACACCTGCTCTATTGGTCTTCCTGGAGTCCTTCTCTGACCCATGCTGATAAGCTCCTCCTCTACTATGAGGGCATTCTGGATGACATCATGCAACATCTGACGCATCAAAATCTGAATCTTTGCATGTATGCTGCCATTAAGGTTGAACACGAACATGTTGACCTTAATTTTCTCAGTATTAAGATGCGGAGCATACCGAAGAAGCTCCATAAAATGGGCCTCGTACTTGGGCATTGTAGGGCCACCTTGTCGTAAGGAGTAGAACTCGTTGACTTGATGCTCAATGAATTCCTTTCATAAGTACCTCTCTCGGAACTGTTCCTCTAATAGTTCCCATGACACATCTTCGACGACCATCTTCAGTTGTGGCAAGAGCATCTTCCGCCATAGAAGAGATCTCCCCTTCAGTTGAAAGACCACCATTCAGAGCTTCATGTTTGAGGTATAGTCATGAAGTGCAAAGAACATCTCCATATTCTCCAACCACTCCTCAGGGAATGCGCCATCCGGGGTACCAAAGTACTCAATAAATTTGACCTTCTCGAGTTCACGGTGAATGCTACCAGTACCAACCAGAGCGTGCAGTGGACCCTCAAGGGGTGTCGGTGCCCTTGCCTCATCTCTGTCTAAATGGATGATCAGTGCCCCATACATCCACTGAAAATACCTCATCATTCCAACCACATCACCCACTGTTATCTTCTACTGCCCGACAACCTGTTCATCTCCCTGCAGGTTGGACCCCTCAGGCATGGATGTTGTTGGATGCATTGCGCCTCCTCCCTTAGAATCCCATCGTCTGCCTCTACGTCATCCTCTAACCATGATTACCTGCACAGATACAAGTCAACTCAATTAGCAACATTATAATTAAATCATAACAATGAAATTCTTAGTGATCCCAATTCACGGGTTGAACCCTGCTCTGATATCATAGGTGACGACCCCATCATTACGAATACAAGAGAAACAAAAGATGCAGTTTTTTCTTTTGTTTTTAGGTAAGAAGGCGAAAATGAAACAATTTAACCACACAACTGACAATGAATGCAAGAACGCATTCTAGGCAATAGGAAACTACGACTCCATGCACTGGCACAAGGGTAACTGGGATGAACATGCGTAACACAACAAGGAGAAATGACTACTTGCCTGACACAACATGACCTCACCTACAACTAAGGGAAAACACCCACTCCTGACACAACGACCATAACAACCAAGGATAGGAACCTCAAGGCACGCGAACCCAACGCATGAAGGTGTCACAACCCATGCGCCAAAAATGACTACAACGATTAACACCCACACTGGGTCACACAGACTCCAACCAAGTTATCGTTCAACTCTATCAAATAGGGCATGCCATGATCCCCTCATCTGAAATCATGTCATTCTCCGACGATAGGAGCATCAATAGCCTTGGTGCAACAATCCTAATGGGACCAAGGATTCAACAAAATCCAACGTGCTAAGAGGCGAAACAATTTACACAAGCCTACACCCACACCCCAAAATTAGGTCGACGAGACACAAGAGTACGACAACAAATGAAGATGCAATCCAAAAAATGACTTTGTCAGCAACCCAACCCCTTAATCACGTCTAAATTAGTCAATTTTACCATCTAAAGAAGCGTTAATTACAGATCTAAATTAATCATTCTAAATAAAACTAATCAATGATTTACAAACTATCTTAACATGAAATACAACTTTAAATTAGAGAGTTCAATTTTCCAAATTAACCATAACTGTATATCAAATTATCTTAATCTCATATCCAAATTAGCAAGTCTAGATGACTATTAGTCCATAATTTGCAAGGCTAATTAAACCTCATGTGCAATCTAATTCGCAAGTCTAAATGTCAATTTAGACAACAATCACAATTCAATCTATCATTAATACAATCTAAATCAACATTTAACAATTGAATATCACATTAATGACAAGACAAGTTGTACATTACAAGCCATAAATGCCAAATAATTCAATGAGATTTATTGCCATATGCATTCAATGAGATTTCATGCCTAATTCGTCTAGAGAGATTAATTGCTATATGCCTGATCAAATTTAATGTCATTCAGAGCCATTCATTGCACTTAAATCTATTGTTAGACCATATCCTACAACCATAGTAATCATTTCTAGATATATTATGGGGAGAGTTGTCCAGAACCAAAATGACAGTTATTATTGCTGTCAGGAAAAAGAAAAGAAAACTCGGGGTAAGGACGCCGAAGCAAAAGTTAGTTGTCTAAATTTTTTGTCATTTCTAGGTTAAAGAGGCGCAGTCAACATTGAAGGGAAACTTGTGGACATTCAACAACAAAACATAGTCCACAATTAAGGAAAACTCGTGGTCATTGTTGTCACCATTTAAATAAGCAAATCGTTGTACCACACAACCCAATAAATAAATGAATAAAAACAATTATTGGTAAGAGGTAATGAGCAGACAGACCATTCAATAAAAAGAAGATGTTTTGGTTTGATTCAATATCATAGAAAAATAAAAACGTAAGGTATCTACAGCTCAAAGATGCGCCGAATGTACATATTATATCATATCTGAAAGGTAAAATTTCTTCTAAGAAATAAATTCCATTTAGATAGTCAAATCTTTGTGGATATTAGAATAGTTGTCTGGATAGTAGTCAGTAAAATATAATCGCAGCCCATAAACCAAACAAGCGTTGGGAATAGTGTAATAACACAGATGCATAAAAATAAAATGTAGACAACAGTAAGAGAAACTCAAAGATCCATTGGGGAAATTCATTGAAATGATCGCAGAGATTCTATTAGCCAAAGCGCAGAGAAAATCCAAGGTTAATCCCTTAAGGTGCAAAGAACAAAAACAAGCGCAGAGATAAACCAACAAGGATGCAAATAAATCCATATGCAGAGGTACTTTGTTCTAGAAGGTGCAAGACAACAATCAACCAAGGACAACAACATAGGTAGACGACTGATAGGAACATCCTTCGCTCATTAGCCATGAACAAAAAAGAAGGGCGTTGAGATCCATAGGTCTATTAATACAAAAGCGATGACCGTAGATCAAGCTCCTATCTAAATGGTCAGGCGTGGACTGATGAGCTAGGGACGAAGGCCAAAAATAAACCACAATTATCGCAATCAATAAACCTCAGGGCGATCAAGACATACCGTAAATCGAACTCCATGGGAATCAATCAACATCGAGCGAAAGGCTATGGGAAAATTTCAGTCATCAACTAGAATGCTAAGACAATCATTTTCCTTACCCAATTAAACATGTGGAACTAAAATCATAAATCATACTAACAATCTACCATGCAACAATAAAGGAAGCATACGTTTTCCCAATTGCCCACTCTGAGTTGATGTCTCGTGCGCTTCGTCCAACTTCCGGTTGCAGACCGATGAGACTTCAATGGTACCTCCTAGCCAACGCTAGGGGTACTCTTCTTCCCCCTTATCCCCCCAAGTTGCAAAGGGGCCACGCAGTCTAACTAGAGAATCATCTAGCTCCCATATCACCTCGCAAGGTCGCGCTACCACTCCTCACCGAGCTGGGTATCCAAACTCCCACAAGCTAAGTCAGTCAAGCATAATTTTTTGTAGCGTAATGTTATGCAAACAGAAGAGATCCATCATCCTTCTCCTGCCTCCATTATATAGAGTTTTGAAGTCCCTTACTTTCCCAAAATCCCATTTAAATTAAAGTTTAATAATTTAATCCATAAAAATCCTCCCTGTACAAGTTGCACCCATCCCCTTCATTCCTCCAGAAATTAATTTCATTAATTAATTAATTACCTCTATTTCCCTCACTCACCTAAAGGCACTCCTAGATTCACTACTAGGTGTCCCCATATCCCCTTACAACTTTTAATGACTTTCCCCCTTATTAACTTACTAGTTGAGTTTAAATTAGAAAGTTCTTAAATGCTATATACCTTACTAAGTTAGACTATCTTATTTTTCCTTGTGTTTCCCCTTTCTTTTATGTTTGCCGCTTTTTCCTAGTTTCCTAATTATTTTAGATTTCCCTCTTTCTCTTTTTTATTTAAACTCAAAAAGGCATGTGCAGAAACTTACCCTTTTTCCCTTTTTCTTTTTAATGAATAAATTTTTAATTAGCATCATATAGAAAAACACTTATTTCCCCTTTTTAAATTTTATCCCAAAAGATTTTTATAAATCAATTTAATTGCTTAACCCCTTCTTGTCACAAGATTAATGAAGATTATCATTATTATTTATTTTATTTTATATATGTATATATATATATATATAGAGAGAGAGAGAGAGAGAGAGAGAGAGATAAAAAATTTATCACAAGTAAAATGTAGAACAAGACTTTATTTTCCAAGGTTGGGTGACATTTTATTAGGGGTAAAGTTTTAAATCTTCCTTAACACGTTATTTTTCCTAAAGACATCTAGGTTTATCCAATTATTAAATAACAATGCGACGTGCCCTTCAGGACACACTAGGTGCTCCAAGGGTGCTACTTGCCTCTTTCTATTTCTCCTGCACGACCTGCTCTTTAGGACACACTACGTTCTCCTAGGGTGCCACTCACCTCTTTCCAATTTTTATTGCACGATGTGCCCTTCAGGAAGAATCACATGGTCCAAGGGTGCCACTCACCTCTTGACTGACTTGGTAGACATCAAAAACCCTTGGAGTCCATACTCCGCCAGGTGATCTTATGGGAAACTAAGGTCCTCTAAGGAATAAGGCCCTTGCCTTATTGCGTGCCCCTTAGAATCTTCGTGAGCGACTATCATAGTCGGCCCTCATGGCATTGTGGGTCTTCTTGAACTAGGTAATCATTAACCTACATTTCGAGCCATGACGAGAGTGCTATTAGGTTGTGGAAGGCCTTTTGTCCACACCTCTCCATCAACATCTTGGTAGTCATGCATCACCCCCTTACTCCAAATGTGAGTTTGGTCAGCAAGCTATCGTTAGCCTGCATCATCAACAAATGATGTCATAAATATATCCATATCATATCGTCTAATTAGATGCACTAATATCACATATAAAACAATCAAATCCCAATTGTTCACTCCCCGAATCGATCTGGAGTCCAAGGGGTTCCATCGATGCCTCTGCATCCTCGAGGTCCAAAATCCTAGACACTCAAGAAAATCGAGTCAATAGCACCTATCTATGTCAATGCAGCATAATAACATGTCATCAATTCACAACACCTCATAATCATAATCAAATTCCCAAAAGTATAATAATCTGGATCACTTGCGAGCAAGTGTCCTAAAAGAATAATTTTGTTCAGTGCACACAAGAGCGGGATTTTACAAATGCAAAGACTTCAAAACTTGTTTTTTTTTTCTTTTTCCAACAGGTTGGTTACTTGAATAACATATACTTTGCAACCCTTATTAATACATTTATTTAATTTCATTACTGATATTTTTCTAACAGAAACTAGTTTCTAATCCCTTGTATTGTTCTCATTGTATTATTTTCATCCTTCTATACGGAAAAAAAATTCATAACAGTTCATTATTACTGTATGCATTTCTAAACAGTCCATTCTAATGGTTATGTCATAAGACCATAAAGGTAACACGTTCAGCTTTAACTTTGTATTCTGACCATTCACATTGAGCTCACAATAAAAAATAAATTATGTTACCTTTCTTTTGGTCTCTGTTGCTAGGTGTACTAACCAATATTTAGCATGTTTCACCTTCTTTAACTTGTTCGATTTTACTAAAGATGGGGTAATATAACTCAGACCAACTCCTAGGTCAATTACTATAGAAACATTGTTGTTATGAATTTTACCCCCAACTTTCACAATAGTGGATTGATGATATGTGTAAGTTTTAAACCTGTGAAGTAAAGCAATACATATAGATTCTTAAGCAATACATAAATTAATCAATGGCTCATACACAGAGTACACAAAGATTTTATACCAAAAACCCTCAACTAGGAAAACCTTTCTTATTTTCATTATATTGAATTTCTCCATTCACCATACAATATATACAATGCTTTTAGGTATTCTGTAGATACCAAAACCCTAATCCCTTAATTTGGTATTAATTTACAAATCTGCTAAAAATAGTAAAATCCGCCCCAAAAAAAATTTGGGGGCGTTGCCCCGAACACTGCGCATAATTAGGGGGGGCATAGCTGCCCCCCTGTGAGACCCCCCTAGAAAATCATCGGCGCACACAACATAAATCTAGGTGAAGGGATCGTCAGACACAGTTTTTGTATCTGACGCGCCCGCACACACACACATGCAAAGAATATAACACATAGCCAACATTCTCCCACTTGTTGTTTTCTTTGCATCCAGGGGTCCAGGGGATTATATAGTCAACAATACAGGGTAGCAATGCCCATTGTTACTCTACACCAGGAGAACTTTTATGTGCTCAAATACTTTGTCAATGAATATGCAGTGTTCTTCAAAGTGTCAACCTTTTCCAGCAACACCTTCTTTTCCTCAACCATGTCTCTAACAAAGTGATACTAAACATCAATATGCTTTGTCTTCGAACGATAAGTTGGGTTCTTTGCCAGTAATATTGCACTCTGACTATCACAGTCTAATATCACTGCTTGTTGTACCAACCCAATACCTGAACACAATCTTTGTAACCATACTACTTCCTTGCTTGCATGAGTGGATGCCATGTATTCAGCTTCTGTAGTTGAGAGTGCCACTATAGCCTGTCTTTTGCTCATCCAAATCATTGCTCCTCCAAATAGGTTAAACACATACCCACTTGTAGATCTTCTGCGAACCAAATCTGCAGCCCAGTCTGCATCAACAAAGCCATGTATGTCCACCACTCTGTCCAATCCCAATCTTCCTTAGTAGCACAATCCATAACTGGTGGTTCCACGAAGATACCTGAAGACCCTCTTTACTGCTATCCAATGCTCCTTCCCTGGTTTTGACATATACCTGCTCAAAAATCCCACTGTATGTGCAATGTCCGGTCTAGTACAAACCATTGCATACATCAAACTGCCAACTTCACTGGCATATGGAATAAGGGACATGTTCTCTTCTTCTTCATGTGTCTTGGGACACTGATCTGCAGATAAATTTACACCTATAGGAATAGGAACCTTGACTGGTTTACTTCCATGCATATTAAACCTCTGCAATATTGTCTCAACATATTTTCTTTGATTCAACCAGAGTTTCCTGTTTGCATGATCTCTTTTAATCTCCATTCCTAGAATGAAGTTAGCAGCACCCAGATCCTTCATGTCAAATTTGGAGGATAGTTGTGATTTCACCTCCTTGATA
>SNQJ01S0008176.1:139522-225453 GCA_010110895.2 Picea sitchensis
TTAAACCTGCGAAGTAAAGCAATGCATATAGATTCTTAAGCAATACAAAAATTAATCAATGGCTCATACACAGAGTACACAGAGATTTTATACCGGAAACCCTCAACCGGGAAAACCTTTCTTATTTTCATTATATCGAATTTCACCATTCTCCATGCAATATATACAATGTTTTTAGGTATTCCATAGATACCAAAACCCTCATCCCTTAATCTGGGATTAATTTACAAATCTGCTAAAAATAGCAAAAACCGCCCAAAAAAATATTTTGGGGCGCTACCCCGGGATACTGCCCATTGCCGAATGTTGTGCCTAACCAGGGGGGGGCATACCTGCCCCCCCCGGGAACCCCCTAGGAAAGCGCCCGATGCACATGACAGAACTCTAGGTGAAGGGATCGTCAGACGCAGTTGCCATATCTTACATGCACACACACACACACACACATGCAAAGAATATAACACATACCCAACAATATGTTTGTTTGATATCCAAAGTTGCATTGATCTTATGCACACTTCTGCCAATATCTCCAATTTTTTAAGCCTCTGAATATTATTGATTGAAATCCTTGTTGTTGGGTTTAAGCATGGACAATTTCTCCATAGGTGGGGTTCTCCACACTCCCAACATTTCAATGGTTCTTTGGGACTGTCCCCTACCTTTTTGAATCCCAAATTGACTTTTTATTCCCCCCTTGAGTATGGTGTGTTTTAGATTGATAGTACCTCATTTGGAATCCTTTACTTATGTTATGGAAAGGGGTTGGTTGGAAACATTTCTTGCATTGATTCAATTTATCATGATTCTTATCTTTCCAAGCCTTAACAATTTATGATATTTGTTAATAATGTTCATAACACATTCATGCCTTCCTAAATACCTCATTTAAAGAATTAGGATTATCAAATTCGATTCTATCATGATAATATTGTGGTAGTCAACTCAAGAACCTTTGAATTTTTACCTTATCTTCTTTAATATAGGGCACAAACCTTAACAGATCTAGAAATTTTTTAATCAGATCATCCTTAGACATTTTTCCTAGTCGCAATTCATAAAATTCCTTAGTCTTTATTTCGTAGTAAATTTCTGATAGATATTTTTTCTTAAAATATTTTTTGAATTCTGACCATTCCATTTGTTTTTCTTTCAGTCCTTTCTCTAGCTTCTGATCTTGCCACCCAATACTAGCTTTTCCTTTTAAGTTATAAATGTCCATTCTAACCTTCATATTACTAGAGTAATTATAAATCTGAAAATATTTGTTTATGTCTAGCAGCCAGGCTTCAAATTCCTCACCATTATTTGATTCCCCATCAAAGGTGGAGGGTTATTACTTTTTAAATTTAGCTTCTAGGTGATCCAGTCAGTTTCTCTTATTTCCTGTAGATGCATAGTTTTCGGTCATGTGTGTGTCCTCATAAGAGCTATCTTTTCCTTCGGTTTCGTGACTACGATTCTTTGAGGACTTTTTACTGACCTCCTCTTCCATCTCATTATTTCTTGGACTCTTCCTTGTTGCTATACTGCGTCACAACATTTCATTTATTTACAACTGATATTCTTGAACTTTATTTAGCTTTTCATTATCATCTTTAAACACATGCAATTCCATAATAAGATTCCTGATCATTTCCAATACTTGTCTAGTTGAACTTCCCTCACTGTGATGTTCTGGATCTCTAGGGATCTCTTGATTGTGGTTTCTATGAGGTTTGTCTCCTTCTCGATTCTATGATGACATTTTTGCAAAAGACAATTTTTTTTTTATGTTTGTAATAATAAATAACATTTCTTAGATTTTTGTAATATCCCCAAAATTAAATTATTATTAAAGTCTGAATGCACTTAGGAATTTATTTCCGTTTTTGGCAAATTCAAATTTGGAAAATTATTGCCATTTATGGAAATTCTGAATTTGGAATTTAGTTAACTATAATTTATTATTGTGACTGTTGGGCAAAGATTTGATTTTCCCAACCAACTTTTTTACCATGACACTTGTAAGAAACACATATTTTTTATATTTATTACTGAGAGATAAATGGAGAAGCGAGGTTGAAATCAACTGACGATGACGCCATGAGTGGGGAACATGCTTGAACTACCTCAGGGATGAATTTTAGAAGTGGAAAATAAGGAATTTGGCCATTCACAGCCCCTGAAAAATCAAGGATTTGTAAAGCTGTGAAAATTCCCAAGGGGAAAAGACCTAGGTAGAAGATGATTTTGCATATATAGCATATGGGAGGAGTAAGGACACTACCTAGTATGTTGGGGGAAAAGGACATCTCTTACTGTTATGAGAACTAATTTTTGAGTGTGAGGCTAGGATAATTTCTAAATATGAAAGAGGAATATAGCGAAAGAGGAGCTTTGGGGTTCGCCCTCATGGATTCATGGTCAGGATAGGGGGTGAACGGAGAAAGTAGATTGGTTGTTCTATTCTATGGTTGGGTGGAACTTGATTGTTCCATTTGTTGTCCCAACACTTTGTTCAGATATGTACTCCTATCTATTGTTTTTGCTAAATTGTTTTTATTGGATAATGTCTGGCAGAATGAAACGAATTGTAGAATAAGTTTTCCTTACAGTTTGAATTTATCAGTGAGTAGAACTAAGAAAACTACGGTGTGTGATAGTTGTTGGTGAATGTGTAGAATCTTACTATTCAAATGATGTATCCTATGAAATATGCAATAGGAAACGAATATCAGTTAGATTTTGTTGTTGATATTAGGAATATTTGGCATAAGTATGAATATAGATTCAAGTATAAACATGCTTAAAATTATTTCAGATTGCTACAGTTCGACTAGTATTAATTATATATCTACACGAAATACCGGTGTATGCGTTTATAGATTACTGAAAAAAATTATTACCGTGATAAGTAGAACCTATACCATATCTGTAATTATATCTGCATGTATAGATATTCGCTTGAAGAATATTTAAATTGTACATTTACCAAACAAAATTTTGAGTGAATATCATAATTGAAATACATATATGTATATATGTTGCTACCATAGGGATTTTCCATGATATATTAATATATAATACATAGTAAAATAATTATTGACTATTACAAATATTTTCCATTAAATCCGACTATATTAAATGTAGCAGAAGGTTAAATGTAGCAGAAGGTTACAATACTTAGCAGAAGGTAGCATAATTATTGTAATATCATAAGCAAATATCCAGTGAGATAAAAACATAAAAACATGCTACCTATTACAGTGTCAACATAATGCTTAAACGAGTCTTTAAACTCTATACAATATATGCAACCATAACTATTAAATAGTGAAATTCATATTCAATACAGGGTTTCCGCTCTGTCTTTCCTTATGGACTGAAGATACTAGTAACCATATTTCGTTAGGATCCTGGTGTAAAACTAACACAATAATAGTATCCTAGGGTGGAACCTGTATTCCTTCAACAAAAATTAGATGTTTTTTTTTTCTTTTAACATTGTAAGTTGGAAATCGAGTACCTTTTGAGTGCGATGTCCTCATCAATCCCCAAGCCACCAAGCATTTAAGTCCTGCAAGGTATTACCAAGAATATCAGTAACATAGTTCTACAACAAACCAAAAAAAAAAAATGTCGAAGATAGGATAATGTTCGGGATGAATTCACGAAAATTAAACACTGCAGATTTAATACACAAGTAAACACTTAGCTTGAGGTTGGCATGGGTATTTTTCCCATCTCCATAATTGAGAAAATTGTCCATAAACTGAAGGGGAGGAGTGGATCATGAAACGACTGATGAGTACCCTCGTAATGGAAACAAGGGTCCCAACATTAGTCTTGTAACTGAATACAAATTAAATCAATGACTCAGAAGCTAACAAACAGATAGAACATTACTAAATATGTAAGATGCAATGCATAAATAGAACTGTAAAGTCTGCAAAGTATGAAGTGCATCCCACAAAAAATACCAATTTATATTGTAGACAGGACGGAGAATTATTGTTCTTGTAATTATTAAATTTACATGCCGATGATAAAGAAATGCAGTCAAGAACAAAATTCTGGAACCATGATTTACGTTTCCTTATACGCGATCAATGTAAAATTTGATAAGTAAATCAAAAACTTCCAGAACAAAGAGTAGGGTAGATCCCTTAAGTCAGTTCAATTTATGGAATAATCACATAGCAGAAGTCTTAGGACTATAACATTCTCCACGCAAGTTTGGACTAGGTAATTCGATTTAGTTTTATTAAAATTACTCAGCGACCAGGAAAACCCTATCACAGTCAATGGATTAATCTATGGCTTTATAAACCCTATTTTTCAGAGATGCAATATTTTCACAGTGGGTTTCGATACACAACCTTTTCTAGAGTCAGCTCGAGAAATATTCACCAAATCAAAACAGAATAGTAATTATGCAACCTATAACCATAGAGTTATGTTCTTTTGACAAACTTAAGGGTGACCTCATAGAAATATTTGGACAAAGAGGGATTCTTAGATGAGAAGTATACCGGGAACCCCTGTCTAAATTTCAAGCTTAAGCGATAAAAGTCGAGGTACGATTTTGCTGGCAAGAACCCTCATGGTTTCGTGCAGATAAATTTAATAGAACACATAGAGGATAACTACACACTATAGGTATGGAATGTTAGGGTAACGTATAAATTCGAGCAGGTTTAATCCTTGGGTGTCTCAACGTTCGATATGTCGTGAACGAATTCAAACGATAATGTACCATAATGATCTTAAAGAGTAGTCTAAGGATAGATACTATCGAAAAAAGAACTAACAATACAATGGGGTTATCCCTGAACTCATGCAACTGAACCACCTGGTAAACCACCTACAAAACCTCAATGAAGAGCATGAGTGAAGGGTGGATACTTCGTAGGAAAGTCTAGTATCGTGACCACCATGAGATGGATTACAGTCCTACAACACACAGAGCAGCGATGGAGTATTCACATAAAACAAATGATAAGCGAGACTCAACCCTTTAGTTACCAAAACTTTAATTTAATGACTGATATTTCGAACTACTTACTCACATGGTAGCAAAGTCATTAGAATAAGAGGTGACCTTACCTTGTAAAAGAGAAGAACCAGATGGTCTCAAATCCATCTCCTTCTTGTACACAGAACATGAACCTATCTAGTCACCTTTCTAGTTTTATGTGAAGAGAAAACCCTTACAGAGGTTAATGCAGGAATTTTTACAAAATGCATAGGAGTTTATCTACACAACAAGGAAATATATAGGAGAAGGTTACCACACCAACCATAGTTCGACTTCTGACCAAAAAATGCTCAGCGACGCAAATCGAAACAGGGTTGCACCATTGGTTTGGGTGACAAAGAAATGGAGATCCAAAGTCAGGATGATCTAAGAGTGGCCAAGGGGATGTGGCTATCTCAGTGTAACCCCTAGAGATTAGAGGGAGAAGCTCAGTGCAACCATAGAAGAGGGCACACTCACTTCATCTCGACAAAGGAGAAAACCAACAAGTGCACAAACCCCAGGTTGGTGCGCCCTCCTTTCTGCCTTAGAAACTTGCAGGAAAATGATTTTCTCCTTGAGAGATTGGCTAGATAATGAAGTAAGCGGGCTCTCAGATGTGGAAGCATGGAAAACAGAGCCATGAAGATGCATCCATGAAGGAAGGCGCACTGGTTAACCATGAGAAACCCCAAAAATGAAAATGCAGTAAACGTAAAATGTAAACTCAGAAATAAAACCAAATGAGACACAAAACTTCAGTAAAAAAGATGAGAATTATTTATTATGAGTCCCAGTTCACCTTATATATCGAGGGAACCACTTATTTACATATGATTAATTAAATAACATCAAAAGGTGAAAATGGGTTGTGCCTAGGTGATTGACTTGTGCACCCTAGGTGGACATTCCCCTAGTTGGGATCCTCTGCCCAATTCCTCCCTGTTTAGATATGGAAGCATCTCGGATTCCATGAGAAGTTGAGGAAACGTGTTGTGCAATACTTGAGTTGTGATCCATTTTTCCTGAGCTGGAGTTTGGCCTTTCAGGATACCATATATGATGTGTATGTTTGGTGCCTTGTAGAGCGAGTCTGAGTGTCGAGTAGAGTGTCTTTGGCCAATGGGAGATGGAAATTTGGAATTTTGTCCACTGAATGAGTGATGGTGACTGGTTCTTCCAAGAGGGGAGGCTCAAACAACTTTAAGTGATTTACATTGATGACATTGTGGATTCCCAGTTGTGGTGGCACATCGAACCTATAAGAATTTTCTCCAATCTTGTCGAGGATGGTATATGGAACATATCTTGTTGGAAGAAGCTTGTTATGGTGGCCTTTGAAGCACTTCTTATCGAAGTGTAACCAGACTCGATCTCCCAGTTGAAAGGACATGAAGGTCCTTTGTTTGTCATGACGCTTCTTGGCATGCTCTTGAGCTGATTTGAGTGTTTCAATTACTGTAGTGTGGTGTTGTGCAATTTGTTTGAGAAATCATTGTGACGAGAGTTGTTCCTGCTATTGATGGAAGGTACCTTGAGGAGCCCAAGTAAGTGGGATATCAGTTGGAGATGTTTGTTGGAAGCCCGAGAAGACTTTAAAATGTGAAAATTTTGTAGAAGAATTTGTTGCCTTGTTGTAGCTATATTGTAGAATGTGTAAGTAATTGTCCCATTGTTTGTTGCACTCAAAGTGAGTTTAGAGAGAATGAACCAAGACTCTGTTGAAAATATATGTTTGGGAATCCATTTGAGGATGGAATGTAGTAGAAAAATTAAGTTGGAACCCCAATAATGCCCATATTGTCTTCCAAAATGTTTTGAGGAAGAGAGAATCTATGTCTGAGATGATAGTGCTTGGGAGGCCAAAATGGGGCCAGACATGTCGGAAATAGAGTTATGTTGTTTTCACTGTTGTAGTAGTCTTTGTGCATGGGATAAAAAGTGCCATTTTGCTGAAGAGGCATACCACTACCCAGATTGTATCATTTTTCTTTTGGGTTGTTGGAATTCAACTGAGGAAGTCCATTGATATTGACTCCCAAGGATGAGAAGGAAGAGGTAGTGGTTGATATACCCCATGCTTCTGGTTGGAGGGCTTGGATTGTGAGCATAATGCACAGGCTCTGATAAATTTCTCAACTTGAGGCTTCATGGAAGGCCAATGGAAATGGCGTTGCAGATGTTGGATGGTCTTTGTGGTATTGAAGTGATCCCCATAAGTTGAAGCATGCACCTCCCTCATGAGAAAGAGGTGTTCTTCTGAGTGTGGAACACATAACAAATTCAAATTATAGAGCCACCCATCTCGAGTAGTGTAGTCTAGGAAGGGGGTTTGATTGATCATCGTGGGACTTTTCAATCCCCCCAAATATCTCAAAAGTCGGGGTAAGTAGCATATTTATCTTTCCATGTGTCATAGGTATCACTACACACTTCTAGAATTGAAAGAAATCAAGTGGGAGGCCGGCTTAGCAAATCAACCATCTTATTAGAAGTGCCTTTCTTATATCTGATGACTAAGTGAAATTGTTCAATATAGGAGGCCCATTTAAGGTGCCTTTCTTCCTAAATATTGGATTGAGAGGTTATGAAAATCAAAGGGTGGTGGTTTGTATGCAAAATTATTTCTTTACCCAACAAATAATGGCTCCATTGTTTGAGCGCTTGAACCAGACTGTAAAATTCCTTGTCGTAGGTGTTATACTTTTTCTTTGCCTCAGACAGGGTTTCAGAGTGGTACGCAATGGGGTGTCCTCCCTGTTTAAGTATGGAACCAATAGCATATTGTGAGTCATCAGACTCAATCTCAAAAGGTTGGGAGAGGTTCAAAAGGTGTAATATAGGGGATGAGAAGAGGGTGTCTTTGAGCTGAGAAAAGTGAATACTTTCTTCTTTAGTCCATGTTGGCCCTTGAATAGGTTTTGTGGAAACGCTGGTCATGTTTGACCAATTTTGGGACTTCGATAGGATGGTCGAAGTCGGAGCGCAAGGCTAAGTGGAGATCACAGGATCTTGTCACCTTTGGTGGAATTTTGGGGTTAGGGTTTATGTAACAGGTATGGGTTGTCGACCCATGGGTTTTACCCATGCTTAGGCCCATTTTGTAAAGTATAAATAGATATCTAGGCGATGTAAGAAGCAGTAGACATAAGATACTAGACTTGAGAGACTAGAGCTACTAAGATTGGCTTAGTGTAGATCTAGAGGCTTTGTGCATGCTATGTGTCAAAACATGCAGAGCTAAGTGTAAGTTATTGTAGGAGGCTTGTGTACAGACTGTGTAAGGAGGCTTTGTGTTGTGACCTAGCTCAGGGAAGGAGGATCTGCCGAGGTGCACGCAGATCTTATGTCCCATGTGGAGTGGGTTTTGAGGATCTGTGCATGTAATATGATTGACAAAATATAATAAAGAATAAGAAGAGTTCGTGGACGTAGCCCCGCACTAGGGGTGAACCACATATATCCTGTGTTGTGATTTTTTTGTGCATTATGATTGATATGTGATTGATGCGATTTATTCTTACCACAGTAATGTAAGTTTAGATGCATCTGATATGATAGATTAGTGCTTAGTGATGTGAACGAATGCTATATCTGATCTATTTCCATGTGCTAAGTGATTGAATGTGTTAGATCTTGTTGAATATTATGTTCCTCTGTAATTAGGTTTTATTTGTGATGTGAATACAGGCTAAATACTAATGAATGATAATTTCTAATTTCTTTGTTAGAGTGTTGTAATCACATATCTGTGTCCCATCTAGGTTGCAGTCACTTGAGTCCTGTAACCACCCCTACCTATACCTTGGGTGAGACTTCATTTGCTTCGCAGGTGTTTTCGAAAGGGCTAGTAGTTAGGGTTTTGTTGGTACATTGTTGAAGCGTTGAACCCTAGGTCTTCCCCTGTGCCAACAAATGGGTCCATTGTCGGGACCTGAAACTGTGATTGCTAGGAACTCAAGAAAAGAGAAAGCTACACGCATATATTTGTTGACCTAATAGGCAATATTCTACTTAACTTGTGAAGCTTTGTGCTAAGAAAGGAATCAAAACTGAAGAAAAGAGGTAAGATCTTAAATCTCTGTGATCTAATAAAGGTAAGATAAGTGAAAAAAAATTCTTCGAAAGAATGGAGCTAGGTATGTTTGATGGATTTTTCCCTAGTCTGAAATCTAGGGCACATCTAGAAGAAAGAATATATCAAATGAATAGATCTGATAGAAATAGTGAAAGATATGTTATTCCTATGCATAGAAAGAATGTTTGGACTAACAAATGGATGCAATATCCTAGAAAAAAAAATTCCAGGTTCCTCACTATGATCCTAGTGCATGGTACAAGAAATGTTGGGGATAGTTTAAAACAAAGAGAGGGCTAACTCTTTGTTATAGTTGTAGAAGACCGAGACATTTTGTTAAGGAATGGCCTGGTAGAAACCCTACTTGTCTTTGTTGAAAAGCTATGGATCATGAAGTTCTGGATTGCGCTAGAATGATTGTTAAAGTTGAGAAGATGAATATGAGACAAGAAAACCCTGAGGAAGGCCAAGAAACTAAGAATATGATAGAACCCCAGAAAGAATCAGAGATTATATTGTTGCAGATGAAAGAAACCCTGAATGATCACAGAGATATCCGTTTATCCAAGATTTTAAAAGAGAAAGAATGTATAGAAAAAAGAATAGGAGACTTTGACATAGACTGTATATTGGATGCAAAAACACATGTGAATATCATGACAGAAAGAACTTGGGAAATTTTGGCAAATCCTGCTATGGTTCCTTCATTGGGAGAAATAGGATTGTTTAAAGGAAAATTGATAACCCTATGTGGAAGGCTTACCCAGATACCTATGAGTGATCATGGATATTCAACAGAGGAAGAATTAGAGGTCATTAATTTAATTGAGAACAATGCTCCATTTGCTCTTTTGCTAGGAAAAACTTGGATTGAGAAAGATCAAGTCGGAAGGAAACAAGAAGAGGAAGCTATAGAACAGAAAAAACAAGAACTAATTTCATGGCTAGAAGAATAACATGCTTAGTAGAAGAGAAAGAGGACAAGTCGAAGCTACTAAGAACCATATATCACGCTATAGAAGTTGAAAGAACACAAGAAGGCTTGAGAAATATATCCATGCAGGAGAATAGAGAACCTACTCCAAAAAAAGAAGAAGTATTACTATCGAACCCTATGAAAGAATCTCGTCAGCGTGAAGATACTATGTTAAGTACAAAAAAGAATCATAATGGAAGAAAGGAACCAAGTAACTACGATCACAGGGAATAAGGCTAGAAACCTCAGTAAGAAGAAAGAAAAGATAGAAAAATTGCAAGAGATACCAGAAAGGACTTCAGAGAAGGAAGATAGACATAACTTTAACATCGTCGGGATATTAGAACAATGCATATTGGCACTTCGCCACGGCGGAGTAATATAACCATTGGAGGTGTCCCGACTGTTAGACCGATGCTCCAGAAATAGTTAGCAACAAAGTTACTTCCGGAACGTTCGCCATTGGACCATTGTGACCACACCATAATGTATGGAACTACATTGATTAAGGCATTCCTACATGTTGGAGGGATCCATTATAGCGTTGTCTATTTATCCCGTCGAATGTTGCACCGAGAACATTTTTTTGAAATGTATCAGAGTCCACAAAGAATTCATTGTTAGAACGTTGTTCCTATTGATACCTCACCACCTTCTATTCACTTGAGTGTTCGACCATCGACCTGAGATACTTGATCGCGAGCGTGCATGTCGGACGAAATTAGCGCAGTAGAAAAGTTTGTTGAAGAAATCCTAATAGACCTCATGACTGAGAAGGTGATGTCTGTAGGAATTTAAGCTTCATCGATGAGAGGAGTGCAAGAATCCCCGTCGACTACTCGTGGATTTGGACCATCTTGAGCTGCGACAGAGAAATGAACCAATCATCGTGATGACTTGGCGAATGAAAATCTCATCCCATAAATCCTGCCCGACTACATCCCACCTCTGGTTGGCGCGGTGATTCTTTATAGTGTCCCAAGGGACTTCGACTACATTTTGATTACTGTGTACTTCCTGAAGGGGATATGGGCATTCAAGCCACAACTGGATAAGATTTTGACACTGAAGATTAGCGATTACAACCTTGGAGATCGCAAGAACTATGGTATTCTTGCGCTGCATAAGTATCTAACCAAGACAAAGGGGAAGAAGTCGAAGATAATCCCCAACCCATGGACCATGGACCTTGTGAGGTCCATGATCTTCAGCGTGAGGAGGTTACCACACTTTGGAAGGTACCAGGAGGTTAATGCGTGAGTTAAGATTTTGTTGTCATGCTTCCATGGCGGTTTTTTGTGGCTAGATAGACACATCACCATAGATCTGATGTTGATCCATATGATCACTGGATTAAGCATGCAAAGACTAGACCCATAATACTTTTACCTAGGGAAGGTTGCAGACCACACCCTGATAGAGACAATCAAAGACACCTATGGCGAATTGGAAAAAGGGAAGCGGGGCTACAAGGTCGCCTCCATCCATAATGGTGAAATGTGCCTAGTCTACCAGTTGATTGTTGGTAAGCTAGTATGAAAGAGCAGACCCACGCAAGTCACAGGGTTTGTCGTCAACCTCGTAGGAAAATCAGTGGAAGGGCTACAAATGAACTGGGCGAGATACCTTGTCAACAAGTTAGAGAAGGATTTCCGTGAAGCTCGGGATCAGGGATACAAGTTCCACTTCAGTTGGTTGTTGATCCTCATCGTGTTCATTGATTGGGAGATGGTGGAAGGTGAGACCTTCCCTGGGATTGAGCCATTTGAACCACTAGTTGTGAAGTTCACCATGCTTTGGTATTCGAGCGACATGGAAAAACAATGGCAGTCAAAGGCGGTGTTCCACACCTATTACCTATAGCTAAAGAGGTCTATTAAGTCTTTCCCTCACATGACGTCGAATATCGTGCATAAGTTTAGGCCCTATGTGAAGTTTCGTGTAGATAGAAATTTTATTTACATCACTACGCATGGAGATGAACATAAAGAAGAGCTCCAATCCTACTATAAGCTCACAGACGAGGACATGGAAGAAATAACTAAGGAATGGCCTGCAAATTTCCTCATCCCAGTTGACAAGGTAGAACTATCTGACCCCAACCTCATTGGAAGTCCTGTGGTCACTCGCAAAGAGTATGATGCACCTAGTAGCAGCAGAAGGAAGAAGACATAAGAGGTACAGAAGATGAACAACACATCCAAAGAGACTGCTTCAGATTCACTTGGAGGAGGAGGGGGTGACGAAGTAGACAAGGAAGAGAACAATGATGAAGAAGACAAGAAAAATCAAGGTGAAGTAACACCACCTGAGGATCCCATTTTTTAGGCTGAGACATCCAAGAAAAGAAAGGGGTCCCCCAAAAAACTTACATCGCGGAAGAAGTACAAGGCTAGTAAAACTCCATTCCACAGTATGCTCACAATGGATGACATTGATATTATCATCACCATTGTATCAGACACTTCAGAGGGTATTTTATAGCACAATGAAGAGAAATAAGAAACCATGTACGATAGGATTGAAGAAGAACTGAAAGGGGTACAACAAGCCCTTTACTCCAACTGCACAGTGTCTACTGCACCACCATCTTTTGAAGGAGTTGAATTGGGAGATGAGCTTGCTCAACTATGCAGAATAGAAAATGTGACCGAAGATAAACTTCTTCATGTCCAGGAGGAAAACTAATAGGCCAAAGAGGCCCAGAAGCAAGCAAAGGCGGAAGCCACTGAGAAACGACAGGTTTCACAGCAATAAAAGGACAACCTCCAAGCGAAGTTCGTAGAGGATAGAGCACAAATCTAGGAGGAGAAAGGATAGTTTCTCATGGAGTAGATGGGAGTTAAAGAATCAGTCACGAGAGAACTTTTCTATGTGATAGGCTTAGATAAGAAGAAAGAATACCCAGTGGAAAGCCAAGTGATGAAGATTACTGAAGCCATTCAACAACTTCAATAGTAAGTAACAAAACTAGAGTTACAAGACATACCAAGTACTCCACAAGAAGTACGTGATCAAATACAAAAAACTACCCAAAGCTCAGTTGAGAGAATCAATGCCTTACCCTTGGAATGCAAACAACTCAGCAGTCAAAATGTGAAGACTTACGAGAGCCTCATAGAGGACCCTGAACTAAGGACACTAGAGTCATAGCTCCAGGAAGCAAAGTAGCAAGCAACAACAATGCAAGTGCAGTTGAAGCTACTATAAGCAGTCGATAGGATGAAAAGATCCCAAGAACATCGCATTGTTCAAAAACAAGTCCATTCCATCCAGAGTAAAGTCCTAGAAGTGACCCAGAGACTCTAGCCAGTGCGGGATGAAGCTTGCATACTTTTTAAGGAGATTGAAGGACGAGGTGCAAAATTGGAACAAGTGGTCAGTTCGGTGGAACAATGCTTGGCAGGACCAGTGAATGAGAAATTTATTTAGGAGTTTGTCGAGCAAGAGGCTCTGGCGATGTAGCAGGATGAAGCAACTCGAGTCAAGGTCGAGGCGTTTGAGGCAGAGATACCCAGGTCAGAGTGGCTTGAGATGAGTCACAGGTGAGTGTTGGGGGCCTGATGGCCCTTGACCAAGTTTTTTGGAAATGTTGGTCATGTTTGAACAATTTTGGGACTTCGACAGGATGGTTGAAGTTGGAGCACAAGGTGAAGCAAAGATCGTGGGATCTCTCCACCTTTGGTGTACTTTTTCGGTTAGGGTTTATCTAACGGGTATGGGTTGTTGGCCCATGGGTTTTACCCATGCTTAGGCCCATTTTGTAAAGTATAAATAGATATCTAGGCGATGTAAGAAGCAATATCCATAAGATACTAGACTCAAGAGACTAGATCTAGTAATATTGTCTTAGTGTGTATCTAGAGGCTTTGTGTGTGCTACGTGTCAAAACTTGCAGAGCTACGTGCAATTTATTGTAAGAGGCTTGTGTACAAACTATGTAAGGAGGCTTTGTACTATGACCTAGCTCAGGGAAGGAGGATCTGGAGAGGTGCACGCAGATCTCCTGTTCTATGTAGAGTCGGTTTTGAGGCTTGGTTCATGTAAGATGATTGACATAAGATAATAAATAAGAAGAAGAGTTGGTGGACATAGCCCCCCACTGGTGGTGAACCATGCATAACCTGTGTTGTGATTTCTTTGTTCATTTGATTGATATGTGATTGATGTGATTTATGCTTAGTGCAATAATGTATGTTTAGATGCATCTGATATGATATATTAGTGCTTAGTGATGTGAACGAACGCTAGATCTGATCTATTTCCATGTGCTAAGTGCTTGAATGTGTTAGATCTTGTTGAATACTGTGTTGCTCTACAATTAGGGTTTATCTACACTGTGAATAAGGGTTAAATACTAATGAATTATAATTTCTAAGTGATTTGTTAGAGTGTTGTAATCACATATCTGTGTCCCATCTAGGTTGGAGACACTTGAGTCCTGTAACCACCCGTACCTCTACCTCGGGTGAGACTTCATCTGCTTCGCAGGTGTTGCCGAAAGGGCCTGTAGTTAAGGTTTTGTTGGTACATTGTTGAAGTGTTGAACCCTGGGTCTTCCCCTATGCCAACAGTCCAGATGAATGTAGAAGAAGTATTTGAGAGTTGATGCAAAGGATGAGCAATATGTGAAAAAGAGGGAATGAACTTACGATAGAAATTGATCCCACCCATAAATATTTTGAGCTCCTTAGCTGAAGAAGGTAGGGGTCAATTCTTCAATGATTAGATGCAGGCTGGATCTGGTTGAATACCTTATGAGATGACCAAAAATCTGATATATGGAACTAAAGTCTGACCAAAATATGACTTCTTTTCTTTGACTTGTAACTTGTGTTCTCAGATAATTTGGAGAACTTGTGAGACATGTTGCATGTGAGTGTCCCATGTCCAATTGAAGATGAGAATGTCATATAAGTAGATGACCACAAATTTACCCGAATGTGCCCTGAAGATGCCATTGATGAGCCTCATGAAAGTGGCTGCGGCGTTGGTGAGGCCGAAAGGCATCACTTTCCACTCAAAAAAACCAAATTTGGTCTTGAACGTTGTTTTCCAAACATCATCTGGGTTCATTCAGACCTGATGGTAGTTGGCTGTCAAATCCAATTTAGTGAACCACTTAGCTCCTTAGAGGGTGTCAAGTAGATCCTCAATCCGGGGTAGGTGGTAATGGTTTTTGTTTGTGGCTTTGTTCAGGGCTCGGTAATCAATGACAAGGCGCATTTCTAAAGTATCTATTTTGGGGATGAAAAATGCGGCAGAAACATAGGGAGAAGATGATGGTTGGATGTGGCCAGATTTGATGAGTTCGGTAAATTGTCTTTTCATTTCCTCTATTTCTTTTGGGGAAAACCGGTAAGTGGGGGTGTTAGGTAAAGCATATCCGGGGATGAGATGAATGGAATGGTCAATGTGTCATTAGGGGGGTCATCCCTCCGGAGGTTGAAATACCTCTAGAAACTCGTGGTGGATGGGATTCATTGTTTTAGGAACAAGGTGAGTGGTATTTTTTGGTGTTAGTGGGTGCACCAAACAGAGAGAGACACATTTTTTTAAACGTACATGCATGATTTGTTCTTTGGTAGCAGGGGGGTTTGGGTGTTGTTGCAGTTAAGATATAAATGTGGCCTTCTTTGGTAATTTTGTACTGGTGGGATTTGGCCATATAGATAGCATTTCTTTGGATTTTGTATGGGATACCTGGCAACAAATCCAAACAATACAAGGGGGAGATATCATAGAGGACAGTATCTTTGAATTGACCTATGGAAAAAGTGACCAGACAATGCTTAGAAACTAAGAGGCGAGGTCCATCCTTCTGGACCCATCCAAGTTGATAGGATTGTGAATGTGGAGTAGTAACTAGATTAAGGTGGCTGACAAGGTCTTGAGACACCAAATTCTTCTGGCTTCCATTGTCCAACCAGTTTTTAATTTGGCAATTATGAGTGAGGAGGGGTTGGATGGATGAGTTTGAATATTCATGGGTCATGAGAATCAGTGAGGGATCCACTTCTATGGGATTGTCCAGAGGAACTTCTTCGGTATCTTCCACTTGGGAGGGAGCAATGAGCTCAATCATTAGGGTTTTGTTGGTCTTTATATTTTGGAGGATTCGACAATATGAGGAATTGTGTGAAGTAGTCTTATGGAATGAGAACCAGGCTGTCCTTGTATTTGTATTGGGTGTGGGATTTTTAGCCCGAGGAGGTGGAAAGCGAGATGAAGGATTGGAGTTGGATAGTTGAGAGGCAAAGGGGTTGGTGTAGGGGCGAGACTGAGGAGTACGACCTATAGGAGAGACTTTCCTTTCTATAGCCAAATATATCTTAAATGTTTTGTCTAAATTTGGATTTTAAAACAACTCTACTTCTTGACAGAAATGAATTAATAAACCAACAACAAACTTTAATATGAGTACCTCTTCCAGATCTAGAATATGAGGCAAGAGGCACATCTTGCAGAAGAAGTATATGTATCCTTGAACTCCTTGTGAAGGGACTTGTCGGAGTTGGTTCCATTTGATCCACAAGGATTACACATACCTGGGTGGGTAGAAGTGGTTTCTCAAATCTTCGAAAAGTCGAGCACAAGTTTTGATGGGTTTGGAGGTAGAGAATTGTGGAGCATACCCGATATCTATCACAAATGTGGTCTTCTCTTGCTCTTTGTCCCACCAAGTTTGTGCAAGTCCTTCTAATTTCAAGGCTGCAATATGGAGCTTTCTTTCCTCAGTGAGGCCTGGACATGTATTGAAATAGGTGGAGAGGCTACAAATCCAAGAATACACAACTTCTCCATTGGTTTGACGAACAAATTTGGGTAGTTGGATTCGAGTGTCCTACCGGAAGGGGTCCGGATTGTTTTGTTGTTGCATTCTGAGCAACTCATTGAGGAAAGAGACAAGATCTTGGACATGATTTGAAGTGTTGGAATTTGAGTCTACTGCCAAGTGATATTTTCATGGAGGCATTGTGAGGCCATCTTAATATCAAGGTGCACATAGTTTGTAATACTGAAAAATGGGTCTAGCTCTGTTTTGGGAACAGAGGATGCAAAAACCTAAAGAAACTTAGCTGAAATGGTCTAGACGGAGAGATATGTATTGTTTTAGATATATGGAACTCCTCTCTATTGCAATGGATATCTGGGCACCCTTGGGGATATGATATCTATCAATATTCTTGCATGAATATGTAAACCCTTAAATGGGCAAAATCTGGACTATTTCATGAAAAATCCCAAAAACATTTTGGCTCAATCTTGAAGATCAGAAGCTTTTCCATGGATCTTGAGGCTTTGATACCAATTGAGCTACCCAATAAGGTGATCTACATGAGACGGTGACCACACAATCCATAGTCCGTCTTCTCACAAAAAACTCCTCAGGGGTGCAAATCGAAACAGGTGCGCACCATTGGTTTGGGCGACCATGCAATGGATATCCAAAGTCGGGATGATCTGGGAGTGGAAAAGGGGATGTGGATATCTCATTGTAACCCCTAGATATCAGCAGGATAATCTGAGTGTATCCATATAAGAGGACGCACTCACTTCATCCCAGCAAACGAAAAAACCAGCAAGAGCGCAAACCCTAGGTTGGTGCGCCCTCCTTTCTGCCTTAGAAACTTGTAGGAAAACGATTTTCTACCTAAGAGATTAGCTAGTTAATGGAGTAAGCTGGCTCTCAGTGGTGGAAGCATGGAAAATAGATTCACCAAGATGTAGCCATGAAGGAAGGCAGATTGGTTAACCCTGAGAAACCCAAAAAATGGAAATGCAGTAAATGTAAAATGTAAACTCATAAATAAAATCAAATGAGACACATAGCTTCAGGAAAAAAGTTGAGAATTCTTTATTATGAGTCTTGGTTCACCTTATATACTGAGGGAACTATTTATTTACATATTTTTAATTAAATAACATCAAAATTTGAAAATGGGTTGCGCCTAGGTGATTGACTTGTGCGCCCTAGGTGGGTGTTCCCCTAGTTGGGATCCTTGGTCGAGGAGACAAAGGATGTTGAAACCTAGTGACCTATCGTATCAGAGTAATGATGACGAAAGGTGTGGGTACAGTGGACATGTGATCTAAACACGCTTGGCGCATCCACATTGGTCACGTCAACCTAGGAATCAATACTGTGACAGAACTATAATAACTTCTGAGCCAGAGACGTTATGACGTTTACAGACCAGACTGATCCCACATTTAAACTAACCATAAAGACTGTGAGTGCAAATCCATGTCATTTTAGTCGGGCTGAGGTATTGCTGGACAAAAAGGGGGGCCGACTCGGTAGGGCATCCGGTATAGTGTCAATTTTTCCTTCCAGGTGGGAGGTCGAACCTCAACGCTAAACCTCGTCATCCCAATCAACCCTATTATATATATAAATAACTGACGTGTAACTCAAGTTCCCTCTAACTACCAGGTTAAATGTTTTAATGAAAAACAAACTGCCAAAATGACCATAAATATAACAGTTAGAATGCATTGTTAGCAATGGCATAATGGTCAAGAACATACCTATATACTTTCATAAGTGATAAAGTGGAAAACTATAGGTAAAAACCTATGTTAAAAAGATTCACATTTTTATAAAAATACACTACCTTGCTCGACTTCAAAACATAGGAGATACCTATTTTTATTCATAGGGGACTTTAGTAAAGAGTGTATGTCCACCAACCCTTTCAACGAATATGTTATGCTTGAGATTTTAAAGTATATACAAGAAAATAATACCTTGGTAAGGGAAGTGTTGTGGTAAGTTACTTGTACTCCTTCATTTAACATGACATGGAGGGTATGAAGATTTGGTTAAAAAAAGATTTCCATGTTAGGTTAGATTTCCTATAGACTGGTGGAGATAACCAAATCATAGTTCCTTCATGGATAAATAAAGCTCTCATTAGTCAAGATGACTTTTGTGATATGCACTGAATTAACTTAACAAGTTTGACTTCGCGAGAAGGTCATCAACATGTTATTAGCAATTACAGGTTTAAAACGATTAAATATATTAGAATGAAAAGTGGTAACACACCTATCAATTTTTTTTTATTTAGGTAAATTTGGGTTACATTACATATGGTATCAGAGCAAAGGTTACAACACTTGGACATTAAACAGGGACAAAAATGTTTCCTTGGCACATGCTTTATGTTTAATGAAAAACTAACAAAACATTTACTGTTAAAAACATAAAAAATTATTTATGTTGTGATAATGGCATCACAAAATGAATAAGAGATCAGACTTGAGGAGAATCCTGAGCAAGGACCTACTATAGAACCTAGATAGAACAGTGAAGGAAGTTCTACCACCCATTTTTGGAAACCATGAAAAACCTTATTGTGGAACTGCAAGTTTTCAAGGCAGACAATGAGAAACTAAAAAAGGCACAACAAGAACAACAAGAAATAAATGAAGTACTGTTGTGTAGCATAGTAACAAAGAAGATCCCAAAATAAAATAACCAGGAAGAATAGGTCAGCAAAAGAGCCTCCAAGAATTCTGGTCCTGAAGCACAAAAAGGGGACAACTCTTCTGAAGGCACACCATCAGCAACAAATAAAACAACCACAGGAAGAAAGAGGAAATGGGTGGACCACCTGGAGGGAGAGTTTAATAAAATCAAACTGTCCACCTTTGATGGGGAATCTAGGATAGGGGAGGAGGATGAAGCATGGTTACTAGACATCAAAAAGTATTTCCAGATCTACAATTATTCCAGCAACATGAAGGGCATAATGACCATCTACAACTGGAAAGGAAAAGAAAGTATATGGTGGCAGGACCTGAAGTTGGCCAAGGGCCTAAAGGAAAAATAGATGGAGTGGTAGGACTTCAAGAAATACTTTAAGAAACAATATTTGTCTGAAAGTTACTATGAAATAAAGACCAAAGAGATTTATGAGATAAGACTCGGTCAAATGACTATGGATGACCTGATAAACAAATATATGGAATTATTAAGGTTCATGCCTTATATGTGGGAGGACAAAGTAAAAATCTAGTAGTTCCTAAGCTCCTTACCATGGTCCTATAAGGACAAGATCGAATTTGACAACACCAAGAGCTTAAGTGAAGTTTTTAGGAAGGCTCGACTCTGTTACGACCAAGAAAAACAATGGTATGAATTTCCCAAGGCTTGGAAAGACAAGAAACAATATAGAATGAAGCAACGCAAGAAGGTATATCAACCCACCCCTTTCCGAAATGCAACAAAGAGTTTTCCAAGGAAATATTTTCACTCCAATAACCTGAACAACCAAGGGGGAGGTAAACCAGTTAATCTTGGAACAAAGAAGTTTGGGGACAGCCCCAGAGAACCATTAAAATGTTGGGAATGTGGAAAATGTCACTTAAGGAGGAACTATCCACGTCTAACTTTTTCATCAAGGACCACAGTTCACAACCTGCAAGAGGCCTCTACAGTGGGAGATGTGGAAGAAGCATACACAGGATCAATGCAACCATGGAGGGTCGACAAGTTGACCACCAGTCCACTGTAGTGGAAGTTGACGGTAAAATTAACAATAATCATGTTTCTGTTTTAATTGATCCAGGAGCTACCTTGAGTTATGTTGATTTTGGTGTAGTGGATTCAAATAAAGTTAAGAAAGTAAGGCATACAAATTCTTGGCTAGTACAGCTAGAAATAGGAACAAAAAGAAAGGTAACATAATTCATTTATGATTGTGAGTTCAGTTTAGATGGTCAAAACAAAAAGATAAATATGAATATTCTATCGTTAGGGTCTTATGATATAATTACTCGAATGGACTGATCAGAAAGGCATAAAGAAGTTTTGGATTGTTATGAAAAATCGCTCACTTACAAAGACAAAAAGAACATTGTTAGGACAGTACAAGGAATATGAAAACCAGTCTCAGTTAGGAAGATTTCAGCAATGAAATTTAAGAAGTTACAAATCTATTGGAAAAAGAAGATAAACCTAGCCTAGAAGATTTTTCCATCTTACATGAATTTAGAGATTTGTTTGTAGAAGAAATACTTGAACTTCCCCCAAGAAGAGAGATAGACTTCTCTATCGATCTACTACGTGGTTCAGCCCCTATATCCAAGGCACCCTACCGAATGAGCTTACCCGAATTAACAAAGTTAAAGATTCAACTACAAGAATTGTTGGACAAGGAATACATTAGGCCAAGTGTCTCGTGATGGGGAGCATCAGTCCTTTTTGTTAAAAATAAAGACAGAACTCTAAGATTATGCATTGATTATAGACAGTTAAAAAAAATGACTGTTAAGAAAAATTACCCCCTACCCAGAATCAATGATTTGTTTGATCAAGTAGGTGGGGCAAAGATTTTTTCTAAGTTGGATTTAAGATCTAGTTATCACTAGGTTAGAATAAAGGATGATTACATAACTAAAACAACATCCAGGACGAGATATGGACATTATGAATTTGTTGTTATACCATTTGGTCTCACTAACGCACCAACAACATTTATGTGTTTAATGAACAACATTTTTAGTCAGTACTTGGATAAGTTTGTTTTGGTATTTATTGACGATATCCTAGTGTATTCAAAAATAGAAGAAGAACATGAAGAACATCTAACGATAGTATTGCAAAATTTAAGAAAACACAAACTGTATGCTAAATTCGATAAATGTGACTTTTATCAAAAGAAAATAAAGTACCTAGGACATGTAATATCTGAAGAAGGTATTGCAGTCGACCCAGAGAAGATAAGAGCCATCATGGAATGTCCTATCCCTAAGGACATAGTGGACATCCGGTCATTAATGAGAATCGTCGGGTACTACCGCAGATTTATAGAGGGATTCTCTAAGATTGCATACCCTATCACATCCCTACAAAAGAAGGGAACCAAGTTTAATTGGTCACAAAAATGTCAGGACAGTTTTAATAAGTTAAAATAATTGTTAACAAATGCACCCATTTTAAGGGTAGCAGACCTGGATAAAGACTTCATGGTCTGCGTGGATGTGAGCAAAGAAGGTTTGGAAGGTGTCCTAACTCAAGAAGGGCACGCTATTTGTTACGAGTCCTGAAAACTAAAAGAGCACGAAACAAAACTACGTCACTCATGACTTGGAATTAGCAGTCGTCATCCATGCATTAAAAATGTGGCGACACTATATAATGGGCAGAAAAATTTATGTTACTAACTGATAACAATGGTGTGAAATTCTTGTTTAGTCAACCAGACCTTAATGCAAGGCAAGCAAGATGGTAGGCCTTCTTGAGCGAATTTGATTTTGAGGTAAGACACATCAAGGGTAAAGAAAAAAAAGTGGCAGATGGTTTAAGTAGAATAATTCATGGGTTGTTTGAGATAAACATTAGCAGGGAAGAAAGCAATATTGAGCAAAGGATAAAGGTTGCAAGTAATAATGATGAAAAATAGAATAAAACAATGGCAGATTTAGAAAATAATGCAGAAAATTTAGAGAGAACAGATCTAAGTTTGGATAGAAATGGTCTACTTAGGTTCAAAATAGGTTATACATACCATAGTCTATTGAATTAAAGCTAACAATTTTGGACTAAGTACACAGAAAACCATATTTTGGTCGTTCGGGATACCAGAAAATGGTAACAACACTAAGGAAGTTATTTTATTGGCCTAATATGAAAGGCGAGACAGCAGAATACTTGTCTAAATTCCAAGATTGTCAATAGGTGAAGGCTGAACACCAGCATCCAGCTGGCCTACTGCATCCTCTCCATGTACCAGAATGGAAATGGGAGACGATATTACCGTATTTTATCACAGGTTTTCCTAGAACTCATAAACAGAATGATTCAATTATGGTAGTAATTGATAAGCTTAGCAAGTATACACATTTTATTCTTGTAAAATTGACTTATAAAGATATTAACATCACTGAAATATTCATGAAGGAAATTTTTATATTGCATAGTATTCCTAAAATGGTGATTTCAGATAGAGACATAAAATTTAC
Organism: Picea sitchensis; assembly: GCA_010110895.2. Taxonomy (NCBI): domain Eukaryota; kingdom Viridiplantae; phylum Streptophyta; class Pinopsida; order Pinales; family Pinaceae; genus Picea; species Picea sitchensis. The sequence goes on from SNQJ01S0008176.1 coordinate 162,548, forward strand.
ATCTACGTTTTGGAAAGAATTGTTTGCAGGGTTGAATACTAACTTGAATTTCAGCACAAGCTACCATCCACAAACGGATGGGCAGACTGAACAGACAAACCAAATCATGGAATATATGCTACGAATGTATGTAAGGATGAAACCAAGTAAGTGGGAAGACTACCTGCACTTGGTGGAATTTTCATACAATAGTGGTTACGAGACATCGGCTAAGATGATCCCCTTCGAAGTATTGTATGATAGAAAGTGTATAAATCTGATTAGATGGGATAACCCAGTTGACAGAATCATGCTGGGAACAAAAATGCTTTGGGAAATGAAGAATACGGTAAGATAAGTACAACAAAATTGAAAAGAGGCTCAAGACACACAAAAAGTTACGCGGACCTGAAAAGAAGAAACCAGGAATTTCAAGTTGGAGACCACATGTATTTAAAAGTCAAAGCAAGAAGAAGTTCATTAAAGCTAGGAAACTATTCCAAGTTGGCACCCAGGTTTTGTGGCCCTTTCGAGATCTTATCTCGAATTGGACCCGTGGCATACCAACTTGCACTTCCTGCAAATCTGAAAATTCATAATGTATTTCATGTTTCTTTGTTAAAAAATTATATTCATGATCCTACTCACATGATCTATTGGAACATGGTGCAAGTGCAACCAGAAGGCGAGTTCCAAGTGGAACCCCTACGCATTTCGGTCAGGAGATAAATAACACTACAGAGCAGAGTCGTCGCCCAGGTAAAAGTACAATGGAAGCACTTTAGTCCTGAGGAGGCCACTTGGGAATTGGAGGAAGATTTGTAAATATCTTATCCAACCCTGTTCCGAGAAAGGAACGAACATTGAGCATAGTGTTGTACTGAATGGGGAAAGGATATGATATCCCCAAAAATAAATTATTATTAAAGCCTGAATGCACTTAGGAATTTATTTTCGTTTTTGGAAAATTAAAATTTGGAAAATTATTGCCATTTATAGCAATTCTGAATTTGTAATTTAGTTAATTGTAATTTATTATTGTGACTGTTGGGCAAAGATTTGATTTTCCCAACCAACTCCTTGACTATGACACTTGTAAGAAACAAATATTTTTTATATTTATTGCTGAGAGACAAATGGAACAACTAGGTTGAAATCAATTGACCATGACTCCAAGAGTGGGGAACGGGCTTGAACTACCTCATGGATGAATTTTACAAGTGGAGAATCAGGAATTTGGCCATCGACAACCCCTGAAAATCAGGGATTTTTAAAGCTATGAAAATTCCCAAGGGGAAAAGACCTAGGCACAAGATGTTTTTTGATATATAGCATATGGGAGGAGGCAGGACGTTGCCTAGCATGCTGGGGGGAAAAGGACATATCTTGCTATTATGAGCACTATTTTTCTGAGTTTGAGGCAAGCAAATTTTTTGAATATGAAAGAGGAATATAGTGAAAGAGGAGCTTCGGGGTTCTCCCTCATGGATTCATGGTCAGGCTAGGGGTGAACAGAGTAAGTGGATTGGCTATTATGTTCTATGGTTGGGTGGAACTTAGCTATTCCATTTTTTGTCCCGACACTTTGTTCAGATATGTACTCGTATCTATTGTTTTTGTTGAATTGTTTTTATTGGATAATGTCTGGCAGAATGAAACAAATTGTAGAATAAGTTTTCCTTAAAGTTTGAATTTATCAGTGAGTAGAACTAAGAAGACTACGGTGTGTGATAGTTGTTGGTGAATGTGTATAAGCTTACTATTCAAATGATGTATCCTATGAATTCCACAATAGGAAACAAATATCAGTTCAATTTTACTGTTGATATTAGGAATATTTGGCATAAGTATGAATATAGATTCAAGTATAAACATTCTTAAAATTATTTCAGATTGCTACAGGTTGACTATTCTTAAGTATAGATCTATAGGAAATACCGGTGTATGTGTTTATAGATTACTAAATAGAAGTATTACCATGATAAGTATAACCTATACCATATCTGTAATTATATCTGCATGTATAGATATTCACTTGAAGAATATTTAAATTGTACATTTACCAAATGAATTTTTGAGTGAATATCATAATTGAAATACATATATGTATATATGTTTCTACCATATGGATTTTCTGTACTATATGAATATATAATATATAGTAAAATAATTATTGACTATTACAGATATTTTCCATTAAATCTGAATGAATTAAATGTAGTAGAAGGTTACATTACTTATCCTTTTAGTAATCTCAGAAGCAAATATATAGGGACACAAATACATAAAAACATGCTACCTATTACAAAGTCGGTACAATGCTTAAACGAGTCTTTAAACTCTATACAGTATATGAGACAATAACTATTAAATAGTAAAATTCATATTCAATAGAGGGTTTCCCCTCTATCTTTCCTTATGGACTAAAGATAAAAGTAACCATCTTTCGATAGGAGCTTTGTGTAAAACTAACACAATAATAGTATCCTAGGGTGGAACCTGTATTCATTTAACAAAACCTTGATGGTTTTTTTTTCTTTCAACACTGTAAGTTGGAACTCAAGTACCTCTCGAGTGTGATGTCCTCGTCAATCCCCAAGCCACCGAGCATTTAAGTCCTGCAAGGGATTACCAAGAATATCAGTAACAAAGTTCTGAACAAACCAACAAAAATTAAATGTCAAAGCTAGGATAATTTTCAGGATGAATTCACGAAAATTAAACATTTCAAATTTAATACACGATTAAACGCTTAGCTTGAGGTTGGTGCAGGTATTTTTCCCATCTGCATCCTTGAGAAAACTATCCAGAAACCAAAGGGGAGAAGTGGATCTTGAAACTGTTGATGGGTACCCTCGCAATGGAAATAGGGGTCCCATCATTAGTCTTGTAACTGAATACAAATTAAATCAATGACTCAAAAGCTAACAAACAGATATAACATTACTAAATATGTAAGTTTCAATGCATAAATAGAACTGTAAAGTCTGCACAATATGAAGTGCGTTCCAGAAAAATTACCAATTCGGACTGTAGAAAGGATGGAGAATTATTCTTCTTGTAATTATCAAATTTACAAACTGATGATAAAGAAATGCAGTCAAGAACAAAATTCTCGAACCATGATTTACTTTTCCTTCTACACGAACGAAGTAAAATTTGATAAGTAAATCACAAACTTCCAGAACAGAGAGTGGGGTGGATCCCTTAAGTCAGTTCAATTTATGGAATAATCACACAACGAAAGTCTTAGGACTATAACATCCTCTGTGCAAGTTCGGACCAGGTAATTCGATATTGTTTTATTAAAATTACCCAGCAATTAGGAAAACCCTATCGCAGTCACATGATTAATCTATGGCTTTATAAACCCTATTTTTCGAAGATGTAATATTTTTATAGTGGGTTCCGATACGTAACCTTTTCTAGAGTCGGCTCGAGAAATATTGACCAAATCAAAATATAATAGTAATTATGTAACCTATAACCACAGATTTTTGTTCTTTCGACAAACTTAAGGGTGACCACAGAGAAATATTTGGTCAAAGAGGGATTCTCAGACGAGAAGTATACCGGGAACCCCTGTCTAAATTTCAATCTTAAGAGATAAAAGTCGAGGTCGTATTTTGTTGGAAAAAACCCTCATGGTTTTGCGCAGATAAATTTAATAAAACACAAAGAGGATAACTACACGCTATAGGTATGAAATGTTAGGGTAATGTAGAAATTCCGAGCAGGTTTCATCCTCGGGTGTCTTGGTGTTCGATATTCCATGAACGAATTCAAATGATAACATACTAGAATGAGCTTAAAGAGTAGTGTAAGGATAGATAATATTGACAAAATAATTAACAATATGATGGGGTTATCCCTAAACTCATGCAACTAAACCACCTAGTAAACCAACTATAAAACCTCAACGAAGATCATGAGTGAAGGGTGGATCCCTTGTAGAAAAGGCTAGTATTGTGACCGTTGTGAGACGGGTTACAGTCTTACCAAACATAGAGAAACGATGGATTATTCACAGAAAACAAATGATAAGCGAGACTCAACCCTTTAGTTACCAAAAATTTCATTTAATGACTGATATTTTGAACTACTTACTCACAGGGTAGCAAATTCATTAGAATAAGAGGCGAGCTTACATGGTAAAAGAGAAGAACCAGACGGTCACGAATCCATCTCCTTGCTGTACACAAAACATGAACCTATCTAGTCACCTTTTTAGTTTTACACCCAGAGAAAAACCTTGCAGAGGTTAATACAGGAAGTTTTACAAAATGCATAGCAGTTGTTGGCCCTTGACCAAGTTTTGGGATATACTTGGTCATATTTGACCGTTTTTGGGACTTCGTTGCCCTATCGAAGGAAGTGCGCAAGACAAAGTAGAGATCATGGGATCTCAACCCACTTTGAGTCCTTTTTGGGTTTTTGGGATAATGTAATGGGAAAGGGATGTCGGTCTATGGGTTTACCCATGCTTAGGACCACTTTTGTAATGTATAAATAAGTAGCTAGGCGATGTAAGTAGTCATCATCATTGTGGTAGTTAATGGGCTTACTGCTAGAAGTAACCTATGTGATTGACCTGCAGAGCTGAGTGCAAGTGTTGTAAGTGATAAGTGCAAAAATTGTAAGGAGGCTCTGTGCTAGATCTACTAGGGGAAGGAGGATCTGGCGAGGTGTGCGCAGATCTCCTGTCCTATGCAGAGTGAGGATTTGATAGCTCTGTGTTGTAACTTAATTGACTAAAGCTAATAAAGAAGAAGATTTGGTGGACATAGCCCCAGGGTGGGGGTGAACCACGTAAATACTGTGTGTTATGCTTTGTGCTTATTCATAGATGTTTTGTATTTCTAAGTTCTTAGATGAGATTAGATAGATCTATTCATGATTTTTGCTTCTGAGATGTGAATGAATGTTGGATCTGATATATATATGAATATGCTTAGTGTCAATCTATTGGATTTGATCTGTTTTATTGTTGCTAAGTGTTGAAACCTTAAATCTAAGTGAATACTGTGATTCTCTGTACTCTCTGTGAAGTATAATAAGGAATGTATATTGATGAATGAAATATGTTAAGTGCCTCCTAAGTGTTGTAATCACAGAGTTGTGTCCCAGCTAAGGTTTCATACACCTGAGTCTTGCAACCACCCCTGCCTCTACCTCGGGTGAGACTTCATCTACTTCACAGGTGTTTCCAAAAGGGCCAGTAGTTAGGGTTTTGTTGGTGCACTTTCGTTTCATTGAAACCTAGGTCTTCCCCTGTGTCAATAGGAGCCAAAGGAAGTTGAAACTTAGTGACCTCTCGTATCAGAGTAATGGCAACAGAAGGTGTGGGTACAGTGCCCATGTGATCTAAACGCACTTGGAGCATCCACATTGGTCACGCCAACCTAGGAATCAGTACTGTGACAGAACCCTAATAACTTCTGAGCGAGAGACGTTATGATGTTTAGGGACCAGAATGATCTCACATTTAACCTAACCATAAATAATGTGAGTGCAAATCCCTGTCATTTTAGCTGGGCTGAGGTATTGCTAGACAAAAAGGGGTTTGAACTCAGTAGGACATCAATTCTAGTGTCGAGTTGTCCTGCCACATGGGAGGCTGAGCCTCAGCGCTAAACCTCGTCATCCCAATCAACCCTATTATATATCTATATATATATATATATATATATATATATATATATATATAACTGATGTGTAAGTCGAGTTCCCTCTAACTACCAGGTTAAAGGTTTTAACGAAAAGCAAACTGCCAAAACGACCATAAAGATAACAATTAGAATGCACTATTAGAAATGGCATAATGGTCAAGAATAGACTCGTATACTTTCATAAGTGATAAAGTGGAAAACTATAGGTAAAAACCTATGTAAACAAGATTCACATTTTTAGAAAAATACACTACCTTTCTCGACTTTAAAACATAGGAGATACCTTTTTTTATTCATAGGGGACTTTGGTAAAGAGTGTAGGTCCATTGGACCTTTCAACGAATATGTTATGCTTGAGATTTTAAAGTATAGACAAGAAAATAATACATTGGTAAGGGAATGTGTTGTGGTAATTTAGTTGTACTCCTTCATTGGACATGACATGGAGGGTATGAGGATTTGGTTAAAAGAAGATTTCCATGTTAGGTTAGATTTCCTATAGACTGGTGGAGATAACCAAATCACAGTGCCTTCATGGATAAATAAATCTCTTGTCAATCAAGACGATTTTTGTGATATGCACTGAATTAACTTAGCAAGTTTGACTTCACGCGAAGGTCATCAACCTATTATTATCAATTATGGATTTAAAATGATTAAATATATTAGAGTAAAAAGTAGTAATGCACCTATCAATTTTTTTTTATTAAGGTAAATTTGGGGTACATTTCAATTTTCCTTCAGCAAAATATGTTTTTAGTGTTTCCCTTAGGCCTAAGTGTTCTAACTAATAGCTCTGATACCATATGTAATGTACTAAAAAAATTAGCTACATTTTTTTTTTATAAAAGGGAAACAACTATCGTGTTGTCAACTGCATTATAAGTCTCTCCAAATTTTTAACCATTAGCTACTTTACTACTATCAAACATTCATTACTTGAAACCACTCTTTTACTTTAAACCACTCTTTGATTCATTCAAAAAACTTTATTTAAAATATTCACCAAAGTAAGGAATTTACTACTCGCACTATAATGAAACCCTTTCATAAACCTTCTTACCTTATTCCTATGGTACCATGAAAATTTCCTCCATGATAGTTTTGTTACTAAAACTATAAGAAAATTCTAATCATAACCTATAAAATTTAAGGCATTCCATCGTGCCTAATCCTATATCAATTTAAGTCATGTTGTATAGGGATTGATCCACATTGAAAAGTTATGCTAATTTATTGGGAAAAAAAACATAGCCATCGCGATGGATTGACATACTGATCGTATATATATATAGTTATGTGTTCCTCTTACGAAAATTTAACTGAGTCTCAACCTGGCCATGTAAAGACTAGGACTCAAGATTCTTGTGATCGCGAATCAGGGGACTAGTCGATAAAGGTGATTGTACTTAGTTACTACGCTCACTCGACATATAAGACACCCATCCTAACTAGGCTTTGGACTTGTTAACCCGTAAGGTAGTTGATAGGGTGGATCATTAGACACAGTGGGTGACAAGTCAGACTTGCACTTTTGAATTTACGTCCTGACGCTGGTTCTTTCTCGCATTTAAAAGGTTGATAGACATTTAAAACAAATACCTACCACAGACTCTAGATTCTGACGTTCCAGAAAAATCATCCAATACGAGCCGTCCACTACACTGGTTTCACATGGAAGTCGTGCGGGGGTGTACTCCATCACCCTTACACTTCGAACAAAGTGTTCGAGGTGCCATTATGCCCCACACATTCAACCTCTTACCTTTTTTTCATTAATATTTCCTCCATGGAGATCTATGTGAGAATTGGTTACTCTGTAGCGCTTTCTTGAGAGAAAAAATCGATATAGTTGTATGCTTAAGGAAGTAGAAATGCTTCGTAATAGGTAAGGTCTTCTACCCATAATGGTTTGGATTCGGAAGAGAATCGGATATTGGTTTTATTTCTCATTTAAAAATTACATCGCCTTTCCTATTTCTTGTTGAGTTCTCCCAAGTTCGAAACCTGTGGCCAGAGTACCACTGTGTGTTGTATGGTACATAACTAAGTCAGTTAAGTTTTGTTTCCACTCCCGGTTAACGTTTAATTGAGGGTGTTAATAACCCTGTGAGTTATTGACTGTGGGTTTTAGCGTGTTGGAAGGAGACTTGGTCATATGTTTTTGAGTTTTTGTATACATCATGTTCCCTTTCCAGGTCCAACTGTCAAACCAATTCATGCCATATCTTAGGGTTTACCCATTTTACCTAACCTTCGGATATAGTTATGTATATATTTTCTTGTGTTTTCTAGGACTTAACCGTACCCTTTGCGCTCATTGTATTACAGTTATATCATGTTCTTTGAGATTTTTTGAGTATCTTATTTATGTTCGAGGCCGATACATTATGTGTGATGTAATGTTGATATAATGGTTTCTTTAAATGTTATCTCTATTCTCTTGCAATTACTTACTGGTAGTTTTATCTCCCTAAGAGGTATGCCTGAATTTGATGAGGAATGTGTAGATATATCTCCTTCAAGGGTTGTCGATGTTTCTGTAATTATGTCACTTGATACTTCGGTTTCCCTAAATTGAAACCCGTCTGTGTAATGTGAGAAAATACTGGTACATCTATCTCCTTTAAAGGGTTCGTTGTTGTCTCTATAGTTAGACTTATAATTGGTTTTTTAGTGATTAGTCTCTGTACTAGAATCTTTGTAACTACTTATCGTAATTACCCTCTACGATTATTACCTTTGTATTATCTCTACAAATGCTCCTTTGTAACTACTCTTCAAATTAGTCTCTGGAATTTTAACTCTATATAGCACTGGTAAACACCTCGATGTAACAAATCTTTGCAATTACTCTTTATAATTTTCACTCTCTATAACACTGGTAAATGATTCATGGTAACAAATATTTGCAATTACTCTCTGTAATTTTAACTATGTATAACATTGGTAAATGCTCACGGTAACAAATATTTGCAATTACTCTCTATAATTTTAACTCTGTATAGCACTGGTAATTGCTTGACGGTAACAAATATTTGCAATTACTCTCTGTAATTTTTATTTGGTTTAAGTTTATGGATATGCATTTTGATGATGGATCCCTTCTCTTGCGAGGGAACCCATCAGCCTATTATGTTCCCACTCCTCCTACCGAGTTGCGGACTTCCATTCGCAAGGATCGAAGGGGAGACCAGTCCCAATATAAGTGCATGACATGTTCTCATCTTGTTTTATCTTATTCTGTCGATTATATTAAGATGGTGTAGTAATCCTATATTGATTTTCTTTTTCCAGGTTAAATTTGGATGTCGTGATTTTGTGAAGGGAGAACACCTACTGGAAAAAGGTACTTCAGGTTCCATCTCAACTAGCCTCTGGAAAAAGGTACTTCGGGTTCCATCTCAACTAGCCTCTTTCTAAGAATTCCTTCCACAGTTTGAACCAAAGATTCACGCTCTCTTATATTTGTTATAGACACTCGATGTTGATTAAATATTCCTTTGAAAGTTACCATATTTTTATTTGACATGTATAACCCTATTGGCAATCATATTTTACTTGGAAGAAACTATAATGGCTTTGTATACAACAGTGACCTATCAATCTGCATAGATGAATTTGGTCATAACGATCTCTAATATTTATTCTATTAGATATAAATTTTCTTTAATGTTTAAAAACATATATGTATATGGGACTTTTAAATCACTTGTTTTGTACTCCATTAAGATTTCATGAGTCTTTCTTTATTCCACTGGTTCGAATTATATATGAAGAAATAAGCCTACACAATTTACTTATTTCTGTTTGCGCTAGTATCACTTGTTTCTTTTCTTAAGTAGTTTGTTTTGTATGCAGTAATGTAAGCAATAGGAAAATTCATAAATCTATTGTGGCCATGAGGCGTACCCATACAAATTACTATATATATATATGTATATTAAACATATAACACTTCTGAAAGTGAAACGATACAAACAATTAATTTCAATAGTGAACAAATCCACAAATATATCAAGGCTGTGAGGAGCACTTATATCGATTACCATATATATATATATAAAACATCCAGGGATGATTTTAATGATGGAAATTTATATTAAAATGTAGAAACATGGGCTAATCTTACTAGTCCTTAATATGCAAAATGTAAAATGTTTGGCAATAGTTTTGTAAAAATATTCAAATTTATAATGATTTTATATAGTTTCTATAACATTTTGGCGATTTTTAAGGTAAAATAATTTTATTCTATGGAATTTGAGCGAATCTATTTTAGAAAAAATGGAAATTTGCGAATCTTTTTTTGGGAAAAAACATGGAAAATTAGCCCATTTGTGAATCTGAACAATCGATGCTATGAAAAACAAATGGAACAAACACGTTTACTTGTCCTGATAACCCCCTAGCTTGACCATGACTCCATAAGGGAAAACTGAGCATCACTCTTTAGCCATTGTCTCACTGAACAGATTAGAAAAATGTTTGCCTCACACTAAATGTGCTCATAACAAAAAAACAATTTACTTTTCCCAACATACTAAGTAGCGTCATGCCTCCCACATATGTTGTATTTATCTCATGCCTAGGTATTTCAATTAATTTTCCCTCGAGAAATTTGAAGCTTTACAAATACCTTATTTTTAGGGGATGCTAGTTACATAACTCAACTTCGCACACTTGTAAAAGTCATCTTTGAGTTATCTGAACCCTTTCCCCCACTCATGGAGTCATATTCAACTATTTCGTGATTGTTCCATCTTTTTTCCAGCAATAAATTTATTAAAAATGTTTGTTTCATAAATGTGGCCATCAAAAGAGGACATTTGGAAAGTCAAACTTTTGTCCAACAATCATAAAATAATAATTACATACTTCAAAAATCTAAAATTTGAATTTCCAAAAGTGGAAATTTATTTTTGAATACCAACTTTGAAAAAAAATAAAATTTAATACTTCGAGGATATCACAAAAAAAGACACCATATTATTTTTGTAGGTATGGAAGATTGAAGACAACGAAAAAATGGAATTTCCAAAAGAATTCATTCTTACACTATACAATTTCTTTGCATGGAAGGAGAATATTATAATGCATCTTCGATACAAAAAATTATACATGTCAACCATGAACACATAGACAAAACACACATCATCCAATCAAAAATCCAAGTATCTAAATCGAATGGATGAAGCGTTTGACACAATTTGCAGTCTCATTTCTCCTGAACTCCTCTTCCACAGATCCTCCCATAAAACCCCCAATGAAGCCTGGACCACCATGGAAGGGCTTTTTGGAAAACACAACGAGATGAGGGGACGCATGCTCAAGGTGGAATTTCTCACTTTGGATCCAAAAACCTTGGACAATATCCAATATTTCTTTACCAAATATAAGGATTTGTTGTCACAACTCAATGCTTGCGGGGTTGATAAATCTAAGGAGAAGAAACAAATTGTTCTTACCATTCTCTTCAAACTTGGCCTGGAATAATTAGTGTTTGTATATACATTTAATTTATTTAGACTCACCTCTAGAGCCACCTCGACAATGCCCTTTCTTGAGGCCTTTATCGAGTCTCTAACACGGGAGAAGAGAAACCTCATCGATATGGGAAAAATCAAAGGCCCAAAGGTTCATGCACTTACTGTGCAATATGTTAGCGGCATCAAAATGAGAAATATAAAGACAAATACAAAATGAAATCACATGAAAATCTAAACAAGGAAGGGTACTCAAAATCCTTCAACGATGCCTCCAGATCCAAATGTGCAAAGGGAAGAAAAGGGGAGAAATGCACTTACTTCCACAAAGGATTCCATATAAAATATGCATGTATGCCTAAACAGATAGATCAAATGTCCCAAATAGTTTAGCAAAACAACCTAGGACATCACATCTCTAAGGGTGCCAAGAAGAAGAAATATCAGAATCCCAAGAAAGGAAATTCTAGTGCTGCTTTGATTGCCATCAACTCCTCTCTCGATGCTTGGATCATCAATTAAGGTGCATCACACCACATGGATTCTAGAAAAGAAGTATATTATTCATTGGATGCATGAAAAGATCCTCCTATTCCAATGGGTGTCAACTCTCCATTCAAGGTCACCAGAAAAGGAAGAATTCAACTTTCAAACATAAGCTTCAAGAATGTGCTACACATTCCTAACCTTTTCGTCAATCTTCTCTCTGTGTATGAGATGAAAAAATATGGAACTAGAAAGAGAATCATATTATCACCTAATGCAGTGGATATCTATGACATGCAAACCGATTCCAGGGTTGCTACCGGTGAGGTAAATCATCAATCTAGACTCTACACATTTTTTGAATTTATTCAACTAGATTATGCATTACTTCTTACCCACGCTGATGAAAGCAGTAGGATATGGCACGAAAGGTTCGGGAACTTAAATTTCATATATATACAACAACTTTGTAAATAGGGAATGGTTGATGGTCTACCTAACATCCACTTTTCCAAAATAATTTGTGAGGGATGTGTTCTTGGAAAAGACCCTCAAGATAAATTCAACAAAGGAAAGACTCAGAAGGCTTCCTTTCCTTTAGATCTGATCCATAGTGACCTCATGGGCCCTTTTCCACATCCATAAATTAGTAGAGCAAGGTACCTTCTCATTTTTTTTAATCATTTTTCACACTTTACATGGATTTTCTTTCTCAGGAAAAAATCAGAGGCCTTTCAACACCTCAAAGATTTGGAAGCCCTTGTTGAGACAGAGTCAGGAAAGAAAATCAAAGTCCTTGAAAAATATAATGAGGGAGAGTATCTAAACCATGAGATATATAATCTTTTTCACGAGGAAGAGATTCAGTTGCACCGCACGGTTCCCTATACTCCGCAACAAAACAAAGTTGCTGAGAAGAAAAATAGATCTCTAAAAGAGATAACATCTTGAATGCTACATGCAAAGTCACTTCCATGGATATTATGGGTTGAAGCACTTAATTGTGCAACCTACATCCAAAAAAACTCTCCCCATAGATATGTCAAGGATAAAACCCCCTACGAGGCTTGGAGCGGCCTCAAACTAGAAGTGACCCACTTCCATATTTTTGGTTAGCGTGCATGGGCCAAGATTCCCTTTCAAAAGAGGAAGGCACTTGATCCACAGAGAATAGAGTGTATATTTTTTGAATACCCAAATGGTGTGAAGGGATACAGACTCATTGATCCTTCCTCGGACCAACTCATCATTGAGCATAGTGTCCAATTCGAGGAAAGTGGTTCGCATGTACCTCAATAGCCACATGCAGACACTTTTGTTCTTCCACCTGTCAAAGATGATGAGCATACACGTGTCGACTCTTCTTTAGATGAGAGTTCTGATTCATAGGATTCATATGATCCAGATACAAAGTGAGTATAGTTAGATGGAGAGTCAGTTCATGCAGATGCAAATGGAGATCCATAGTCGAGGCCCAAGTGGGCCAAGACTACTCTTCAAGATGAAAGTGATATTGTTGGGGATTTTGGTGATACTAGAAGGACTCTATATGATTTCAAGGAGCCTCCTCTTGCACTCACTGCCACTGAACTGATGCCACCGAGGCATATTCTCTTGGTTCATTCTTCAGATCCACAGTCCTATGGCAAGGCTACTAGAAATCCATTTTGGGAATCTTCCATGCAGGAGGAGTACAACTCCCTCCTCGAGAAGCATACTTGGGATCTGGTTCCCCTTCCTTCAGGAAGGAAACTTGTCAGGTGTAGATGGGTCTACAAGACCAAGAGCGTAGTGGATGGACAAGATGGCAGATACAAATACATGCTAGTTGGTAAAGGATTTCAAAAAGTGCATGGAATTAACTATGATTAGACCTTCACTGTAGTAGCAAGGATGGATTCCATATGTTTGGAACTTTCCATTGCGGTAGACAAAGGATGGGAAGTCCATCAGACAGACCTGAAGAACACATTTCCTCATAGAGATATCTCTCAGGACATCTATATGGAGCAACCCCATGGATTTATGCAGGATTCATCTTTAGTCTATCGAATGAAGAAGTCTCTTTATGGCCTCAAGCAGGATCTCAGGGCATGGTATTCCAAGATATATTCAGCTGGACCATAGTATAGAGGGGTAGTTAACATAACCATTCAAGTTATGTGGCTACACCATTTTCTCACCGAGTTGGGAATTCCGTTTCATCGGTTGATTGTCATCTAGTGTGACAACAAGAGGGATTTGAAGTTATGTAGAGATCTAGTTCAGAGGAAACAAATGAATCACATCGAGATCCACATGCAACATTGGGATCATCGACGTTCAGTTATGTTCTTCAACAGAACAAACTACAAACATCTTCACCAAGACCTTTAGTGAGCAGAAGTTCCATTCTTTGCGCAGTCGTCATGGAGTGAAGGACATAGTTGCCTAACCACTCTTAAATCTTCTTTTTACACACACTGTACCTTGAGGGGGGAGTTTTCCCATGAGGTTTTCCCTCTCTTCTCGTATATTTCAGTGTATGGCTTGTATTTAGGTACCTAACATGGCTTCGTTTTCGGGACACATTCTTTTTTTTTACCATAGTGATGTTCATGGGGAGTGTTGGAGATACTTCACACACACCTAAGATTTATTTTTACTAAGGTTTTACCTAAGTTTATTAGTCATTATTTAGTCTCCTATATTTTAGGGAGAATATTCTCTCCTCAGTTTGATTAGTTCACTGGAGTCTAGATGTCAAATTGGGATTATCACCATGCAACATTGGGATAATCACCAATTAATGTGCATTTTCCTTGGAATCATCACTAGACTAGCTCATTACTCATGATTCTTTGATCTCCTCCTCATTTCACTCTATTTCACTAAGAGACTAGTTAACTTAGACTAGGTGGCAGTTCACTCCCATAATTGAGACTAAACTAGGTGGCAGTTCACTCCCATAACTCTGGTCTGTGTCCAGATCATTATAGACAACCACTATGGTGCATTTACTTCCCCTCCAATGCACATTAATTGAGTTATATAGAGTATATCATGTGTAAATTATCATTCATTCATTTGGTTAATGATAATTCTTCCATTCTTTCTCTCTTGCTTCTCTTTTCTCATATTTCTAAATTGTGTGAGTCACTTTATAGATAGATCTATTATGTGCAGGTTCAACAAATTTAGAATGGGTTCCCTCACAATTTTCAAAAAGAAACCCATCATTATACCTTCATTCCATCTTCTTAATAGCATACTAATTCCAGTAAACAACTAAATAGAGATAAAATGTACGTTTTAAAACATGTTAAGTACTTGTGGTAATGGGAAGAAATATAAATCATTCAAAAGCACATTATTCTAAGTCGAAGGACCTATGTCTTATTAAGGAAAAACCAAGTGCACGATAAGAGGCTTCTTTAAAAAGAATTGGAAAATATATATACAATACAGAAGACCCAAAATACGTATATTTTATAAACCATTTGAAACAAACAAAATAGAACAAATTTTCAAGTTTATACTCCTAGTAGACTGGTACTCTAGGTATATTTTTTATCATCGAGAATTAAGAAAGAAGCATAGAAAACATTGAATAAGCGATTTGAATAGTAACGGGAGATATTTGAACTCGTGGTTTAGATATTTTTCCATAAAAAACCCATAACAAAAAAAATCCCCGTAAGTTATGGGTGGAAAGGCAATTGAGAGACTCTCGTTCAGTCGATAAACATTGGATTTAAAATCTTTCACATGTGAACTCAGTAAGAAGCGTAAACGTAATGTTAAAGTAAAAAAACCAGTATATGATTAACAAATCAGCTTTTACATCTAGGAGAGAAAAGTTCAGAATGGTAGGCAATAGTGGCATCTACGGCTTTCAGAGAACCTTCCTAGATGAGTGCCTTAATAAACTAAAGAAGGTTACCATAAAGAAACCAAGAAGAAATTATATTGTTTTTTATTCACAACAAGTTCTAGAAATAAAAATAAAACGACTAGGTATATTTCTTTTAGAGGTTTAGGTTGAGCATTGTTACCTGTAATTAAGTCGTCGTTAAAACATCGAGTTCCTCTTGCCTAGACTTTAGGGTTATAAGTCACCCGAGGAACTAGAATAGTTGGATTTATAAGACTAGAACACATAAGTGAAAGCCATGCAAAGAATGACAAGGAAACATCGATTATGTTCTCAAGAACAAGTAATGTATTGAGCCCTTCACCATTTCCCATGCTCCATTTTGGTGAGATACATACTCTATACCATGTGATAGTGGAAACGTGGAATGGGATGGTTGGTCCAGGTTACCTATGCTCGTGACTGTCCGAAAAGATGCAGGTGCACCTTTAAGGAAAAACCCGCCAACCCTATCCCTCACATCAACTCCTTTGGAAAACGATGCATCATCAAGACCTTGGTCCTCTTTACATAGAAAATATTCCTTGAATTATATTAAGTTTTTAGGTGACACAACCCCTTGGATACTTTACCAACTTCAATGATGTTGCAGGCTCCCTCTTAGATTTTATACTAGAGAGGTTTATATTGTCCACGTTGAAGAACAATTTGATTGCATATGGTACCCAAATCATAAGTTGCACTTTAAGATATATGTTCTTAAGAGAAAGTGTTTTAAATTTTGACTTTAAGATTAAAACAAAGAGATAAGATTTTATAAGGGTCGCACATACCCAAATTACAATTGCTATGGTAAAGAGTTGTATAAAGCTACAAATAGTAAAGTATATTCTCACTTAGCCTTGTTTTTTTTTGAAGATATTTCACTAAATCAATCACTAGATAAAAATGTTTATTACCCTACACAGGTATGACAACAAAGGTTTTAAGAACCTTGTTGAAAACAATATGGACGACAACTATAAATATTAAGAGTTATTGTAAAAATAAAAATAAAAATAGTAGGTTTTAGAGGTACATTACATATGGTATAATAGTTATAGGCTACAACAATTAAGCCTAAGGGAGACACCAGAAAATTATTATGTTAAACAAAAGATATAATAAATAAATTATTTTCATTGTTAAACTATGTCAGTGTAGAATGAAGAAAAAGGAAGGCTTGAAGGTATTAATAATCAAAAACCTCCTAGGAATACAAAATATCACACTGAAAGTAGTTCTGCAACCTAGGTACTGGAAAGAATGAGGAATCTTATAGTGGAATTACATATATTCAATGTTGATAATGAAAAATTAAAGAAAGCACATGAAGATCAACAAGAAATAAATGATATGTTATTACGAAGAATAGCAACAAAAAAGACTCCAAAGACCAATGAAGTGGACGAGGAAGTTAGTAAAAATTCTTCAAAGTATTTTAGCCATGGAACAAAAAAAGAAAACAACTCTTCTAATGACACACATATGATAGAAAACAAAGCATCTACAGTAAGGAAAATAAAACAGATGGATCATTTATAGGGAGAGTTCAATAAAATCAAACCTTCAATATTTGATTGTGAGTCCAGAACTAGTGAAGAACCAAAATCTTCGCTACTTGACATAAAGAAATACTTCCAGATTACAATTACTCTAGTAATATGAAAGTAAGGATGGTTATCTACAATCTGAAAGGTAAAGCCAGTATTTAGTGGAAAGACTTAAAATTAGCCAAACGATTAAAAGAAAAGAAGATGGAATGGACATATTTTAAGAGATACTTTAAGAAACAATATCCATCTTAAAGTTATTATGAGAGAAAAACTAAAGAGTTCTATGAACTAAAATTAAGACACATGTGCATGGAGGATCTAATTACTAAGTTTCTAGAATTGTTGATATTTGTTCCTTATATCAAAGATGAAAAGGTAAAATTTCAAAGGTTTTCAAGTTGTTTACCTCAATCATACAAGGATAGAATAGAGTTTGATAACCAAAAAAGTTTTAATTAAGTGCTACAAAAAGAAAGAATATGTTACGATCAATACAAACGAAGATCTGAAAATACAAAATCATGGAGAGAAAAGAAACAAGAGAAGCTAAACCAAAGGCAACAGGGTTTCAAATCTTCACCATTTCGAAACATGACCAAAGGATATCAAGAACACAACTCCCACATAAATGAGCCACAACTACAAGGAAGAAATGCAGTTAACTTAGGATTCAAGAAAGAAAATGATAATCCTAGAGAACCCTTGAAATGTTAGGGATGTGGCCAACCAAATTTATTGTCCATATAGGAATGATGTAAATAAAACTATTCACAACATACAAGAAGCTTCGACACTTAGGGATATTGGAAAAGGAATTTATACAATCAATGCAGCATTGGATGGCAAGCAAGCGGATCATTAATTCACTATTGTGGATATTGAAGGTAAAATTCATAACAACAAAGTATATATTTTAATAGACCCAGGATCTAGTTTAAGTTATGTTACTCCAAATTTATTAGAATCAAACAATCCGAAGAAAGTAAAGAATACTAAATCATGGTTAGTACAATTAACAACAGGCACAAAAATAAAGGTAAAATAAATCATTATTGATTGTGAACTGAATATAAGTTTGGAATAATTTGTGGTTCTTCAGGGATTTAAGGATGTATTTGTAGGAGAAATACTTGAATTACCTCCAAGGAGAGAAATAGATTTCTCTATAGATCTACTACCTGGATTTGCATCAGTGTCAAAGGAACATTACAGGATGAGTGTCCCTGAATTAACAAAATTAAAAATTCAATTACATGAACTGTTAGATAATGGATACATAAGAGCAAGTGTTTTACATGGGGAGCACCAATATTATTTGTTAAAAAGAAAGATGGAAAGCTAATATTATGTATTGACTATCGTCAATTGAATAAAATGATGATTAAAAACAAATACCCTCTACTCATGATTAATTATTTATTTGATCAGGTTGGAGGATCGAAGATATTCTCTAAACTAGATTTAAGATCTGGTTATCATCAAATCATAATAAAATATGAAGACGTAAATAAAATGTCATTTAGAACAAATTATGGACATTACAAATTTTTAGTAATCCCATTTGGAATTACTGAAGTGTCAACAAATTTTATGTGTTTGATGAAGAATATATTCAACTAGTACTTGCATAAATTTTGTAATATCCTCAAATTTTAGAAAATTAAATTCTATGTGGAATTTTGAAAATAAATTTCCGTTTTTGGAAAATTCAAATTTGGAAATTATTTGTCAATTATGGAAAATACGAATTTGGAATTCTAGTTTATGTAATTAATTATTTGATGATTGTTGGGAAAATATTTGACTTTCCCAACTATCCTCATTTAGTGGACACATGTATGAGACATTTCTTTTAATAAATTTAATGCTAGAAGACAAGTGGAACAACCAGGTTAAAAATAAATGACCATGACTCCATGAGTGTCAAATACGTTTGAGTTACCTCAAGGATGATTTTTACAAGTGGCAGAAGTGGAACTTGACTACTAGAAACCCATAAAAATCAGGGATTTGTAAAGTTGTGAATTTCCCCAAGGAGGGAATAAAATTCCTTGGCACAAGAATGTATATATTTACAACATATGTGGGAGGCAGGATGCTACTTAGTATGTTGGGAATAGAAAAATGTTTTTTGTTATGAACATTATTAGTGTGAGGCAAAGTAATTTATGATCTGTGGATGCTGACTATAGCTAAGGAGGATCATTGAGTTTGCCCTTATGGACTCATGGTCAGGCTAGGGGGTGAGCAAAACAAGTGATCTTGGTTGTTTTTTTCTATGTTTGGGTGTAATGTGGTTGTTCCATTTTTGTTCCAACATCAGTTTTCAGATATGTATCTCACCTTGTATTCCTTTGTCAATATTATATTTATGGTTATTTTCTTTTTGTTAGGAATATGTTGATTGTGTATACATAAGTGAAATCAGTTCTTAAGGGACTGTATAACCATGTTATACTATGGTTTATCATAGTTAAATGATAGTGGAAATATTTTTTATTTGAAATATGATGATTGTACACATATCTTTAAATAAATAAATATGTGTGTGTGTGTGTGATCATACATAAATAAATAGTAGATCTATGTTTATGTTCCTATTGGCCATTGGATATATATATTTTGAATTTCTATTCAAATCTGTATATAGACAAACATTGCAGAGAATAGATAGAAAGAATAAGAGTCTGAAGACATTCTTTATTACCACAGAAAGATAGTGATAAAAGAGACTTCAAAGTGTCTTGCAAAAGTAACCATTGTATTCAATCGATCATTGTTCAAAAAATTACAGTTGGAGTATCATATACCAAACAAATCCACAACCTCTTGCACTGTAAATAGAGCTCTAAGGACACACATATGTCGGTCAAAGAAGGGCATAGGAACTCGAATACCTTTTATGGTAAAATGATTCCTTCACCCGAGCACACCGATCTTCCCAACCTGCAATATAATTAAAGCTAGGGTTTAGTAACTTCGTTAGCAATTAAATTCTTATGAAATTAAATAAAAATAAATCAAGGACATAACTTATCTTGGGTCCCGATGAAATCAGATTGCCTTTTCTCCTTGTGAGTAAATCTATCCATGATCCAGAAGGAGGAGGAGTGGACCTGTAACCAGCTGATGGGTACCCTCACAAAGAAGAAGGGGCCCATCATTAATTTTCGTATCCATATATAAAATTTCACATAAACAATTTAAAGAAAATAAGGACAATAACTAAAAGCTCTATTGTTTAGTGTCCATGTACATATTCTCTAAAGAAATCTTAAATATCTAATTACATAGAATAGAGTTATAGAGGAAAAAGAAGTATGATAATCATTAAGGGAAATGTATGTTTTGACAAAACAAAAGAAACCGCAAGTCATTTCCTCCTTACGAAAGCAGAACGATAATAATAAAGTTCATGGGAGAATTATAAAAATATACTTGGACTTCGGGAAAAGCCATGTTCAGTTATGAAGGAATTTCATGGTTGCGAGGGTAAAACCCTACCCTAGATAAAGAATTTACAAACTAAAACCCAGTTTCTTTTATTTTTACACAGACTAAAAATTAATGATGGCAGAGGTAACAACCCTCATGAATTAACCTAGATTATTAGAGAAGAAATTTTGTTAGGGAAAGAAGTATCCGGAAAAATGTTACAAAGGTAAGACATTAACCTTTATACACTAGTAATCTATCCACGGATATTGGGTTGGAGCAATAGTGACTTTGATCTAAGACAAATTCGAATGCGAAATAAACATACTGAAGCTAATACATGAAGTATTCACAAACTACAACTAGGTCCGAATCTTTTTCTGAAAAAAAATGTTTGACTAAATTACTTTTTAACCCTCACTTAGTGCTCGTGATTCACGATTCCTCCTGGCACCTTAGATCAAGATAAGGCTACGCGTCTATATCACCTTGTGCCGACCAAAATCACCGAAGCAAAGGGTTCAAAGAACACAATGTATTTTACCAATAACTTACACTTCAGAGAAGCATGATACATAGATGATACATAGACAAAGGAAGCATTTCACGGAGAACGAATGTTGTGAATAAATATTTATATATATGTTGACCCAGAGAGACTTTATGCTATACACAAAAATTAATCCACAGAGAACACAATATATAATACAAAAAAATTATATGGAGGAAGTATTCAAAGAGAATGCAGTATATGTTACCAAAAACTTATGCCACTTAGAAGCATGATACACAGATGGAGGAGGTATTCATAAAAAAGGAAATATATTTTACCAAAACTATTCTACAGAGAAGCACAATACATATATGGGAAGTATTCACAGAGAAGGAAATATATGTTACCAAAACTATGCTACAGAGAAGCACGATACGTATACGATCGGTATTCCACAAATAATGTAGTATATGTAACAAAATGTATGCTACATAGAAGCACGATACATATACACAGAGGTATTCCCCAGAGAATGCAATATATGTTACCAAGACTTATTCCACATAGAAACACGATACAGACAAAGGAAGTATCCCACAGAGAACGCTAAGCATTTTAGACAGAGGATATAATCCCACATGATGCATACTATATTTGCAAAGAAACTAATGGGAATATCAAGACCGTAATGCAAAGACCCTAAACAATAGAATAACCCCTTTAAAAACTGTCGAAGGAGGGTATAGAGTACTCATCGTGCTTGTGGAGATCCTTCACAGAGACGAATACCATGACAGATATGAACATCGTAACAGATTTGAAGGCCATAACAGAGCTGCGTATCATAACAGAGCCGAATTCTAGGGCCAAAAGCGAGGGTAACAAAGAAATAACCAAGCAAAACAAGACCCAATATATTAGCTACGGAAGATTAATGGCACCTCGAACTTCTCAGTGATGGGAGGAACATTGGGTACGCCACCCCACCTTTTTGCATGTGGGTTGTCCATGGTGTTGAAGCCTCAATCAGTGGTTCAAGCAATGACATGCCTAGAGAGTACTAGTATATGGTTAGTCCACCATTAATGGATGTTCCCTAGATTTAATTCCAATACCAAACACTGGTCGAGGTGCATATCTATCCTGGTTTCCACCTTTACTTCTGTTTCAAAACTCATTAATGTTGAGTGGACAGGTAACCCAATGTTGGATCGGTATTAACTAGCCGCTAGTATAAATTCATACTTAGACTATACGACATGTCGTATGTTACTCTAACTTACCACTATGGAACATTCTTAGTAGGGGAGATTTTACCCTAGCGTGTACACTATAATCTACAATGGTAAACATAGTATACTCATAGCCTTAATCCAAGTCTCGGCCTATATATTTGGATTGTTTATGCATATCATAGGTTATATGAGTGATCTATATATTATGGATTGTTTATGCATAACATAGATTATATGGGTGACCTATATAATATGGATATTTATGCATGACATAGGTTATGTTAATAAGAAGGGGATATTCCTATAATTTTTTAGTACGGTCAGTATGGGTTCGATGAAAACCAAACTTTGTTTTGTAGTTAAACTTTATAACAATAATCATAGTAAGAAACTTGAATGCAGTAGAAATAAGACTAGATCTCCATTAAACAAGGGAGACGACTATGGTATGTTTTCATGGATAGTAGCAGTAAGCACATAAATGGTGATGAAAATTTATAAAGAGTTTTTCATATGTCACGATAGATTCGACAATTTATAGTGTTTTCCCCTAATAAATTATTTTTTTAATTTTAGTGAAATTTGGGGTATGTTACATATGGTCCCAGAGATATAGGTTACAATGCTTGGACCTCAGGGAAACACAAGAATTCAATTGTCTTTTTTGTTCCTTGA
The DNA here is from genome assembly GCA_010110895.2 of Picea sitchensis. NCBI lineage: Eukaryota > Viridiplantae > Streptophyta > Pinopsida > Pinales > Pinaceae > Picea > Picea sitchensis. The sequence goes on from SNQJ01S0008176.1 coordinate 185,454, forward strand.
AGAGAATATAACAAACACATTTACTATTACAAACATAAAACAAGTTGTCTATTGTAAAAATGTCATCACATAATGAAGAAGAAAATAGACCTGAAGGGAATCCAGATAAAGAGATTCCTAAAGACCCTTAGCATAACAGTGAAGGGAGTTCAACCACCCAAGTTTTGGAAACAAAGAAAAAACTTATCGTGGAACTACAAGTGTTTAAAGAAGATAATGAAAAGCTAGAGAAAGCACAAGAATACCAACTTGAAATAAAGAAAATGCTGCTACGTAGTATAGTAACAAAGAAGAGTGCCAAGGACAATGAAAAAGAGGAAGAGGTCAACTAAACGTCCTCTAAAAATTTTGGTCAAGAAACCGAAAAAGATGGCATTTCTTTCGAAGACACAGACATGACAAAAAACAAAGCATCTACAGGAAGGAAAATAAAACAAGTGGATCACTTGGAAGGTGATTTCAAGAAAATAAAACCCTCCACCTTTGATGGAGACTCAAATAATGGGGAGGAGGTTGAAGCATGGTTACTAGATATAAAGAAATATTTCCAGTTGTATAACTACTCTAGTAATATGAAAGTCAGAATGGCCATTTACAACTTAAAAGGAAAATCTAGTATCTGGTGGCAAGACCTGAAATTAGCCAAGGGATTGAAAGAAAAACGAATGGAATGGTCAGATTTTAAAAATTATTTCAAGAAGCAGTACTTATCAGAAAGTTATTATGAAAGAAAAACTAAGGAATTCTATGAACTGTGACTAGGACAAATGGTCATGGATCACCTGATAAATAAATTTCTAGATATGTTAAGGTTTGTACCATACATCAAAGACGACAAAGTGAAAATACAAAGGTTCTTGAGATGTCTACCACAATGGTACAAGGACAGAATTGAATTTGACAATACAAATTCTTTAAATGAAGTGTTTAGAATGGATTGGATGTGTTAAGATTAGTACAAATAGAGATACACAATTCCCAAAGAATGGAAAGACAAGAAATAAGAAAAATTTAATCATCGTAAGAAAGGCTTCCAACCAACCCATTTTCGTAATATGGAGAAAGGTTTCCAAAGGAAATATTACCATTCAAATACACAGAATTCCAAAGGGGGAAATAGACCAGCTAACCTAGGAGTCAAGAAGGTTGGGGACAATTCTGGAGAACCATTGAAGTGGTGGGAATGTGGAGAAACTCAATTGAGGAGGAATTGTCCACGCTTACATCCTACAACAAGAACTTCAGTCCATAACCTTGAAGAGGCTTCAACGGTTAGATATATATGTGTAAGAATGCATAAATCAATGCAGCTATGTATGGCATACATGCAGATCATCAATCCACTATTGTGGAAGTCAAAGGTAAAATTCATTCCCACAATGTCTCTATACTAATTGACAGGAGCTAGTCTGATTTATATTTGTAACAGCCCAGGTTTCGAAAACCCATTTTAAATAATGTATTGTTACAATGATGAGAGGCCTGAGTGCCCAAACAATTATTAAAGGGCTAGTATTCCCAAGAAATGTAATGTTTTGATCATTATTAATAATAAACACATCATTGGCTGCTAGACAGACAAGGACTAGAGTTATAGGGGGCTATGATTTCATAAGAGAGGGGGCTTGAGGGGATAAATATTTATTCCTATGTTAATTACCATGTTTTTCTAAGGGAGGGGATCAGTTACGTGATCTTATTGGGGAATACCAGGAGGTTCTTGATTTCCCCACCAAAATAATTAAACCCATCCCTGGTTTGATTGTGGGGTTGGTCGTTGTTCGTTGGCTCGTCTGCTCCATCACCTCTGAGTTATCCCATTATTTCCCTCACTCCCTTCCATGCACTCACTTACTCATCCATTGATCCATCCTCACCTTCATCTTGGCCTAGTAAAGGGAAAGGAACTGTTGAGAATTATCCACGATATAGTTGGTTGTAATGGTTGCTAGTGCAATCCAACCATGAATTCGAGTTTGCATGTCTCAGATGCATTGGCCTGTGCCCTGTTTTTCTCACAATTGTGAGTCTTGAGAGTTCCAGCATTGAGATTCTATACCAACTGTGTTGGAGGCTCTAGAAAAAGGAGAAGGACTTCCTGAGGGACTGTGTGGCAGAGAAAGGTGGAGGTCCATTATCTTGGGCGGTATAGGCTGGGTAGAAGAGAGTTGGGTACTTGGATTGTTGTGGGTGTTGGGAAACCTGTGATTCCTTGAGAGCTAACTAGTTTGGGAACCCAATTACACTATGGAATCGTCCTTGTGGATTCATAGCCCTAGCTCGAGGGTGAAACTATTGTTGAGATTTGGAGAAGTGGTGTCTATGGTTGGGTGGAATGTCCTTGGTCTGCAACCAGTTGGTGTCACCTTTTTATAAATATAAGTTCTCTTTGTTGTGATATTATTATCTTTGTATGAATGTATTCTGTTGTGTATTTTAATTATCGTTTAACTAAATCTTATATTATGCATGCTTGTTGGATATTGTTGTGCATGTCGTTAAATTTTGTATCTTATGTGTGCTTATTAATTAAAGAAGGTATCGATAAGAGTACGAAGTCCAAGGCTGGGCTTGAAGGTAGCATGCCTCAGCCTGTGGGTGTTTGGGGATGTTACAGATTGGTATCAAAGATTCTGGTTGAAACACTAGGATGATATGGGCCTAGTCCGTTTGTTAGAGTCTCGTGGTCGAGATCGAACTCTAATCGTGAAGTTGAAAATATTAGGAGGAATGGCGTTACAGAATCTATACATGAGATATAATGTCAGAGATCCGTTGTAAGGGGTTCAAAGTATCATGACCATCCCCTTAGAATTTAGGAGCGATCGCCACTATAGGATCAGGAGAGATCCGGGATCATTGGATCGAAGGACAGGTGAATAGGGTCCATTCGATGAAAAGGAAGCAAAGGTTAAGGTCACAACCATCGGATCCCATTGGAGAGGGAGATAAATGGCCAATAGGAATTGCAGGGAACTAAGTTGCATGGGAGTTAATTTCCCAAGGAGGTCCCATAATCCAAACCATGGTTTCACCAAGGGGTTACATCTCAGCATCAGTAGAATGGAGGGGCGAAAAGTGGGTTACTCAAAACCATCGATGCCCACCCCCACAAATGGAAAGGAAGTAAGTGATGTGACATGTTGGTGCTCGTACATCGAAACAACATATAGCCGAAGTAGTTGGGAACCTTCTATCTCTATGAGGACACACATCAACTGATCGTGTGCTCCAAATAAAATGCTCTGGTAAAAAGTGAGCGAGGAGGAGGTTTGAAGTTTGAAGCTTCCGAAACCCGAAGACCCAAAAGGATCTCAACCATTGATCTGATGAGAGCCACATGTCGCCATATTCAGGGCTTCAGATAAAATTCAGTGGGGCTAGATAAGTTTGGAAGTTTGAGATTTTTAAATTTTGGAATCCCGAAGAAATCCTAGTCGTCAATCCACAGGAGACATGAGTCAATAGATAATGAACTTTGGATAAATATATTTCAGAAAAAAGGTTAAGGTTTGAGATTTTTGAAGTCCAAAGTCCCGAAGTAAAACATAGCCATTAGATTAAGGAAAACACGTGGTGTAGATCCATGGACACTAGGTGAAGACTCGAAGTGAATATTAGTCATCCGATCTAGGAGGACACATGGTGACAGATTGGCCAATTCAGGAATTCAGAGTTCGGGAGGATTGGAAGTGTGCTAGTATGAAAACTCTCAAAGTCTCGAATCCCAAAGAGCCGAAGTGATGGGGCACGATGATGTCACCTAGAGGTGATGTGGACCCTGTAATTCCCGAAGTGATGTGGCTTGCGGACATCACCTGGGATGACGTGGACACATGGGATGTATGCCAAATGTCAATAAGTTTTGATCATTTGGAGTATTGAAAATTTAGTTAGAACATGACATGTGGCACTCGCATGATTGGGCCACTTGTCCACTTCTAGTATTTCACCACATGGCAATAGATCGTGCAGTACAAAGATTGGGCACTCTAGAGGGGAAATATCTGATAGGTTGCGTTGGTTCGAAAACTCTCAAAGGCCCGAAGGCCGGGGTACTTATCGAACATTGATTCCAAAACACACACGTCGAAGGATCATTAACTTCGGGTGAAAGCACTCTGAGAGAAAGTGCAGGAGGAAATTTTGAAACTTTCAAAGCCCGAAGAGCCAAAGCGATTCACAACCGTTGATATATGGGAGGACACCCGTCGACAGATCATGAACTTCAGGTAAAATCATTCTAGGAGGAGACAAGAGAGGAAAGTTGAGATTCCCGAAGCAAAGAGTCCTATAGTGGATATCAATCGTTGATTTTGAAAGAGGACGAGGAACGTTGATCTGGTCTTGGATGAAATTTCCTAAGTCCCAAAGCTCTAGACAAACACTTTTTCAGCTAAGCACAGGGTCATGGTCATGGTCATATGCATATTGAGAGCTGAGGGAAGGAGGGCTAAGGTTTGAATTGGTTGTCATCGAGACATAAAACTGCTAAGGAAGGATTTAGTCATGGTCACCTTGAAAGTGGTTGAAGGAAGCGCCTGCGCAGGATGAAATTTTGTGTTAGCCAAGGATAACAGGACACTATTATTTTCAGAGAATGGGGATATGGTCTCCATGAACAAAAAAAAAGAAAGATACCTATAACATGGTTTGGCAATTTTGTTTATCATATGTATAATTCTAACAAAATGGTTGCTTGCACATTTTGCAGAATTAAATGGTTTAAAAACATCAACTTAGGATGCGTATTGAGGAAATGGAAGAAGGCGAGGGAGCCTCTAGTCATGATAAGGAGGTCGAATGCTAGAATACCAGAGTTGGTAATGCAGAGACAGAGTCCAACAGATGCAAGGGAAAAGGAGAGCAGGAAACGTTAATAGAAATGGTAAGAAGCCTGAAGATGGAAGTGTAGAGATACAAAGAAAACAACGAGATACTGATGAGAGAGAAAATTCAGATAAATTATCAAGTGTTGTACAGCTTAAATAAGTTACAGAGAAGAATGAGGAAGGGATCAAACTCAAGACAAGAGGAAGGAGGCAAGTGTCATGAAACAATATATGCTCGTGGAAGAGCTGGTTATTCCATAATTTCTAGCAGAGCTCATGGACACCACTCACCTTCTTACTCAGAAATAAAGTTTGATGCATCGGATGATCCCGTAAGTAGTCCAGAGGTGTCCCCTATTAGAAAACAAAGAAGGAAACAAGAGGTAGATAGTTTGCAAGGAGAGTTGAGGAAGCTCAAGCCACCTTCCTTCTATGGTGAAAGAGAAAGGTAAGATGATGTTGAAGCATGGTTGCTTGGGTTCCGTAGATATTTTCAGTTGCATAATTATTCATCAAAACTGGAAGCCAGGATTGCAACCTACCATTTACATGGGAAGGTTGCGATTTGCTAGGACCAACTGAAGCAAGTGGAACATGTTAATGAAAGTAGGATCACTTGGAAACAATTCAAGAAGTACTTCTAGAAGGAGTACCTCTCAGAGAATTTCTATGACAAGAAAATGCAGGAGTTCTTTGAACTCAGGTTGGGAAGCATGACTATGGAAGAGTACGAGAAGAAGTTCTTGGGATTGTTAAAATATGTCAAGTTCATTGGTGATGATAAAGTGAAAATACAGATATTTCTAAGTGGATTGCCAACCTTTTATAAGGAAAAGATCAAGTATGATGAACCCAATACCTTGACTGAGGCCATCAAGAAAGATAAATACCTCTATGAGCAAGGCTAGGGAAGAGAATCCCTGCAGAAATCTTGGAAGGACAAGAAGAATGAGAAGTATTATCAGAGGAGGAAAGGATTCAAACCTCCCTTCAATAGGAATGAGCCTAATAGAAATCATTAAGATTAATATGCTAAGGGAGATTCCAAGAAAGATGATTCCTTGGGAAAAAGGGGAAGACCACCAATCCAATACTGGGGATGCAAAGAAGATCACTTGTGCAAGGATTTCCCACACAGAAAAGATAGAGTGAACACTGTGCACAACGTCGAAGAGGCTACAATAGTCGAAGATATGGGAAGAATCTATGCAGTTTTAAATGATCGACAAGTAGAGTACCAGTTCAATATGATCGAGGTGGAAGGTAAGATCATAAATCAACTTGTTTCTATTTTGATTCATTTAGGAGAAATTTATTGCTACATTGATCCGAAGATAATGGATAGATTACATTTGGAGAAAAGTAAACTTGGAAAAGAAATTTTGGTTCAGTTAGCCACTGGAACCAAAAGGAGAATCCATGATATGGTCATAAGTTGTTGCATAAGTCTTAATGGTGTGAATACTAGCATTGATCTAAATATCATACCATTGGGGTCTTGTGATGTTCTGATTGGGATGGATTGGTTGGACAAGCATCATGTTGTCCTAAATTGTCATAACAAGACATTTACATGTCTTGGTGGAAATGGAAAACAGAGGACTGTGAAAGGAGTTATAAGACCCATCTCTATAAGGTAGAATTAGGTCTTACAATTGAAAATATGTTTTAGAAAATAATGTCAACTGTATGCAGCTCATGTGGAAGAGACGGATAATCTAAAGGGGCTAGGCCTTGAAGATTTCTCAGTGCTACACTAATTTGAAGATGTATTCCAATAAATACCTGGATTGCCACCAAGGAGGGAGATAGATTTTTCAATTAATTTAGTGCCAAGAGCTGCCCCAGTGTCAAAAACACCTTACAGAATGAGCACACCTAAGTTAAAATAATTACAAATGTAGTTGGAGGAATTGTTGAAGAAAGGGTACATACGTCCAAGTGTTTCACCTTGGGGAGCACCAATACGTTTTGTCAGAAAAAAGGATGGAACCTTGAGGTTGTGTATTGACTTCTGATAGCTGAACAAGTACACTATAAAGAACAAGTATCCTCTACCCTGAATTGATGACCTCTTTGATCAGCTAAGAGGAGAAAATATATTTTCAAAAATTGACTTGATGGAAGGATACCATCAGGTAAGAATTAAGGAAGAAGACATTCATAAGACAACCTTTAGGAACAGGTATGGGCATTATGAATTCGCAGTGGTGCCAGTTGGACTGACCAATGCACCAATTGTCTTCATGTGCTTAATGAATGGCATATTTAGAAATTATTTGGACAAGTTTGTTATAATATTCCTCGATGACATACTTATTTATTCTGAGTCTGAAGAGGAGCATGAAAACCACTTAAGACTGGTATTGCAAGTACTACGAGAACATCATTTGTATGCCAAGTTGAGTAAGTGTTCTTTTTATCCAAAGAAGATCCATTAACTGGGACACATTATTTCAGAGTAGGGCATAGCAGTACATCCAGAGAAGATCGAACCCATTAGAGGATGGCCAACACCCATAAATGTGTTAGACATTAGATCTTTTATGGGATTAGCTAGCTACTACAAAAGGTTCATATTAGGGTTCTCTAAGATTGCTCATCCCATCACTTATTTGAAAAATAAGGGAACTAAATTTGAATGGACACTCAAGTGTGAAAAGAATTTTAATCTGTTGAAGGAATTACTTACTAGTGAATCTGTGTTGAATATTTCTAACCCAAATGAAAGTTTTGTGGTATGTACAGACGCATGCAAGGAAGGACTTGGGGGAGTCCTCACACAAAATGGACATGTCATTGAATATGAGTCCAGAAACCTCAAGGAACATGAGAGGAACTATGCCACACATGAATTGGAACTTCCTGCCATTGTTCACGCCTTGAGGATGTGGAGGCATTATCTCATGTGCAAGAAATTCGAATTAAGAACAAACCAAATTGGCCTGAAGTATCTTTTTGAACAACCAACCTTGAATGTCAGGAAAACAAGATGTCTGGAATTTCTAAGTGAATATGACTTCGATATCAATAATATCAAGGGAAAAGAGAATAAGTTGTCGATGCAATTAGTAGAAGAGTGCATCTCATGCATGCTACTGTTGTCAGTATGCATCAGTCAGACTTGAAGAGAACAATTTTAGATGGTCTTGTTATAGACCAACATTACCTACAGGTAAAGGAAAACTTACAACAAGGAGACGTGCAACAAAAAATAAAGGAGTATGAGATAAAGGAAGACAGATTACTCATTCATAAAAATAGAATCTATGTTCCTAGTTCTGGAGAACTGAGGAATTTGGTACTGAAGGAAATGCATGATGTTCCTTATGCTGGACATCCCGGTTACCATAAAACAATTACAATAGTAATAAACCAGTTCTTTTGTCCTGGAATGAAGAAGGATGTTCTTGATTAAATCACTCGATGTATGGAATGTCAGAAGATGAAAGCTAAGCATAGGCACCCAGTGGGTTTGTTGCAGCCATTGCCAATCCCAGAGAATAAATGGGAAGTGATCACCATGGATTTCATAACAGGATTACCCAAAATGAATAAGAAACATGATTCAATCATGGTGGTGGTTGAGAAATTAACAAAGGATGCTCATTTTTTTCTTGTGAAGACAATGCATACATCGGCTAATATTGCAGAAATTTTCATGAAGGAAATTGTTAGGTTGCATGGGATACCTAGGACGATCGTCTTGGATAGAGATACAAAGCTTACCTTCAATTTTTGGAGGGGATTGTTTAAATTATTTGGCACAAATATACACTTTAGCACAACATATAATATCCAGACAGATGGGCAGACAAAGAGAGTCAATCAAATAATTGAAGACATGTTGAGAATGAATGTGATGGATAAGCCATCTAAGTGGGAAGATTACTTACACTTGGTTGAGTTTGCATATAATAATGGGTATAAATATTCATTGAGAATGATCCCATTTGAAGCCTTGTATGGTAAGAAATGCAATACTCGAGTAATTTGGGACAACCCATTAGATAGAGTGGTACTTAGGCTGGAGTTGCTCAAGGACATGAAAGACCAGGTGGTCAAGATCAAGAGAAATTTAAAGGCAGCTCATGATGGACAAAAAGTTTATGCAGACATGAACAAGACAACTAGATAATTTAAAGTAGGGGAGCATGTACTTTTGAAAGTGAAGCCCAAGAAAATCTCTTTGAAATTGGGTAGTTGTACAAAGATGGCGACTAGATTCTGGATCCATTTGAAATATTGGACATAATAGGGCCAGTTGCATACATGCTTGCATTGCTTGCTTCCATGAATGTGCATAATGTATTTCATGTATCTTTACTAAAGAAATATGTACATGATCCTAACCATGTTATTGATTGGCATCTGATTCAGGTAGAGACCGAGGGATATTTCCAGGTTTAGCCAGTGCGGGTATTGGACAGAAAAGTCAAAATGATCCGGAATCGAGTTATAGAGATGATAAAAGTTCAGTGGATCTCCTACGGTCCTGAAGATGATACCTGGGAGAATGAAGATTCCATGTGGGTAGAGTACCCATATCATTTTGAATAAATTTTAAATGTTGATCTCTATTTTGTATATGCACTAAGGACAGTGCAAAAATAAGAGGGAGGGGATGTAACACCCTAGGTTTTGAACCCCCATTTTAAATAATGTATTGTTACAATGTTGAGAGTCCTGAGTGCCCAAAAAATTATTAAAATTCCATCATTCCCAAGAAATGTAATATTTTGATCATTATTAATAATAAACACATCGTGCCCAAAGGGGTTGGATCCAATGGTGGAAAGCGAGGAGTTTTTCACCATTGGGCAAGGTTCAATTCCCATGAGGGCCTAACCTGAAGCCATGGGGGCACCTTGAGGTAGTGTTAAAATGTGTGGTTGCACCCATAGATACTATATTAAATGGTATCGTGACCTGTGCACACATAAGTGGATCAAAGACCACCCCCATGTACTTCAACTTTTAAATCCCCAGGGGGAGCAACTCATTTGGCAAGTGCTGTGAAAATGAAGTTCCAAAGAGGTCTCGAGTTCAAATCCCCCCGAATAATCTAGTGTGTAACACGTGGGGACGCTATCCACACCTGGAGGTTATAGTGGTAGCAGCTGGATAACACAACCACGTGTAACACGAGTACGTGCCCAACTAGTTGTTGATTCTGCCAGCCATAAAAAAATAAAAATAATAAACACATCGTTGGCTGCTAGATGGACAAGGACTAGAATTATATTGGGCTATGATTTTTGAACATATCGTCCACACTAAGAGAGGGGGGTGAATTAGTGTGTGGACTATTCTAACTTTTTCTTCATACAAGTTAGCATTTAAAACATATTTGAACAAATTAAGAACAATAAAATCATAATCACAATGGACACAGAAGATACCATATGTTTGTATATAATTTATATGAATATATGTGAATATAATAATAACAATTTTACCAGCACCAACTATTTTGTTTCAGCACCAACTCCTTGAAGAGCACCAACTCTCAAGAAAGACCCAACTTGCTGATAGAACACAGTCTGTCCAACTAGATTTCAACCAACTCTAGTAGAAGTGATTCATTATTGAATCAATTTTATCTCATGATCAAAGGTATACCATAAACTCTCATCACTGCATTTCATATTCTCTCTGAGATTCATGCCTTCTTCACTTTATCTTTCATCTGATATATTTTCACCTTCTTCACTTCTACATCTCTCTTATATTTGAGCGCACCTCAGGTCCAAATCTGCCTTCTTCACTTCACAAGACATTCTTCATCCACAAGAACCTCTTCACAATGAACCAATCATGGTTGTATTTATACCTGTTTATGCTCAAAACTTGTTTAAGTTATTGATCCAACTTGTGCAACAAGTTATAACTAACTTGTTCATTTACAATAACTTTTGGGACCACCAGAGATCATCAATCTGGGTCTTCAACGTTACACCTCGCATCCCCTTTCCTTTCACAAATCAATCACAGGCATGGATCAATTCCCTTCGTCTCTATGATAACATAGATCGACGCTTCCTTCAAACCATGTTCATATGATCAATGGCATAGAACCATAGCCTTAACAATTGAAGTGACACATTGCTTTCTTCCTTTCAAATCTCTTTACCATATGACCAAAGGCAGTGACCTCGTGTGAGTCAAGACAAGCGCCTCAGTTCTTATCAATTCAACGACCATGATTCATTCTCCTGAAATGGACAAATGTTGTAAATTCCACACTCCACCCTTTAGGACTTCGTGACTTCCAACCTTTCAAATATCCTGAATACAATATCACCGAACAGATCGGACGGTTCATATTTATATGTCAAAACCAGATCAATGGTTATATTCGATCCTTACATCTATCCTTCATTTCTTAATCCAACGGTCGGGACTTAATAAAGCAATGAGGTGGATGGCCACCTTTTACTCCACAACTACGTCTATTATACTTATGTTATCCTTCCACTTTATTTTGTTCAACAGTTGAGAATGAAACCCATCATTAGATCAACAGTCGATATCTCCTTCAGGTCTCCAGACTTCGGAGATTTCGAGTCTCAACCCCTTCTTTCCTCCACACATCAATCTTCCAGAGCTGAAAATCCACTGACACATGTCCCTTTTTGATCAACGGTCGAGATCTCCTTCGGGTCTCCGGACTTCAGAGATTCCAAATATCAAACCCATTCTTTCCTTCGAAGTGATATCACTTACTTACGTCACTTGATGATGTGTCATGAGCCTAGTAGATGCCACGTGTCACTTAGATTTTTTATTTGCACGTACCTGAAATGCCAAATCAATATTGACACTTGTCATTGTCTGATTGCACCAAGTTTCCTTGCTGACGTAGTCCTGATGACGTGGATCCTCATGCGGCACATGTTCTTCTCCTCGATCTAACGTTTGTCCTAACTCTCTGTGTATATTAGATCGACAACTGAGAGAGAATTCAGATCTTCGTCCTTCGGGACTTTGTGACTTTTGACATTTGAAACTCCCAAAGTAAATCTCCCAGAGTGACGCAACTTGCTTAAGTCACTTGTTGACATGCCATGAGCCAATTTCCTCTTGACACTTGTCATCATCTGATTATGCCATGTGTATTTATTGATATGGGATATTGATGTGGTCTGCCACGTATCCTTGCTGATGTGGTCTTCCATATGCCTTTTCTTGACATGGTCTTCTGACGTGGTCTGCCACATTTCCTTTCTAACGTGGTCTACCACACATCCTTGTTGATGTGGTCTGCTGACCAATAGCCCTGATCCAACGATCCTTGTATGTCCTCCAATTCTGACATTCCTTATTTATTTCATATTTTTGGGCTTTGGGTATTTCACATCTCAAACTATCCAGAGCGTAACCTCATCGCAACTTTAGAAACAAACTAAATGGTGTTCGGCAATCATGAACTTAGATCAATGGCTCGATCTATCAGTGATGCATCTTTTCTAGCTTATCCTATTCTTCCACTTTGAAATGATATGATGGCTGACATAAATTTGCATCTCAGGAATCTCAAATATCTAGCCTTCTAGAGCATAACCTCCTCACATCTTTATACCCGAAACATATGTTGTTCATTGACCAGGATCTTAGATCGACTGCTCGATCTTTCTACGATGCAACTTTTCTAGCTTATCCTTTCCTTCCACTTGAAAGTGATCTGAAGGATGAAGGGATTCACATAATCAAATTATCAATCATTTTCCCCCGCTTATCCTGTCCTTCCACTCAAAAGTGATCCAACGGTTGTGAAAATTATTGAAGCAGATCCATGATCACAGATGATTGGGGAACCACAACTTGCGAGTGATTTAACTCATCAACCAAACTCCGCAATTGGAATTTGTGCATTGTTGGTGAGTTAACCACAATCGTTGATCTTTGAAGCTATAAGATCAGATGGTCCTGACTAATTGCAGGATTGGAACAAGCACAATGTTTAATTCTCCCTTTAATCTCCACAATTCATCCCTTCTGTATATTTGACAATTGCGCATCTGACGACACGATTTAATATGACTTAAATTGTTCATTTGTTGGATCAACCGTGTTAGCACTTGGTAAATTTCCTAGAGGTTGAAAAAAAAAAAAAAATCTACAAAGGTAACCTTAACCAACCGCTTTTAAAGATGGGATCTAGCCCTTCCAGCTTCAGAGAGGGATCTCTCTATATAATTTAGCTTTGTTTTAAATTAAGATATTAGGCTAGCTATAGAAAATGTTGGTTTTGTTGTAAGGAGTTTTTGAAGTTGGTTGAGACAAACTACACAGCCGTTAGGCTATGGGGTCTGTATTTAATAAATCTTAGATACGACCAGAAACGCTGAAGAAAAATTTCACAAGGTGAGATAACACGCTCACTGGATCTTTAATAATTTAAGTGATGGACCGAAGAAAAGATAAGGAAAAACACTCCAATTAACAAGCACTTAAGAATCTCTTAATTGAAGATATTTAGAAGATGAACATTAAAATCTTTAGAATCGGAAACAGGGTATCAGAGATAAATCCTGCAACATAACGTTATTCGTAAAGATTAGTTATAGAAAAACAAGATGATTACAGAGCAAGGAAAACATTTGACTAAGAAGATCACATCACTAGTGAACATGCGCAAGAATGCTATAAAATGCCTCTTCTTTATTAATGGTGGACCTCCTCAAAAATGTTACAACTTGATAGCAATAGGGTGTGCGAATCAACAACCCTCAATACATTGAAAAATGAAGTATTTATAAGTCAAAATACAAACGTTCCTGTCATAACTGATCAAGACGTGTCCATACTATTTTTGGCATAACTAACTTAACTAATCAAAAACTGTTTGGTGACTCATCACAACTTTTTGCTGAACTTCTGGGTAGGCCGTTGGTGAGGTTCCTTCGCAACCTCTTCTGACTGGACGAGTGAGTCGATCGTGACAGCTCATCTGCTAATCTAGCAGATCGCACAGCTCCTCCCACCTTATATGACCTGGCAATGTGACTTTAAGCAACCTCCTGTATACTTCATCCATATCCGTGTACTTGGTGAATGTGGGCTTGATGACGAATATGTGCTTAATTTCATGTTGGATATCAATATCCAACTGCAGGGCCTCTACGAATGCTTTCCCCGTGATACTCCCTTGTACTCCTGGAAACTTGGAAATAGACGCTTTAGTCAACTTCTTCTTATAGTCAGGAAGTGTCATTAATTTGTCGTTGATGACCTTCATACCAGGCAGGCCCTTTCTTTGCAGAGCATCTATCTTGTGAAAAAACCTTTGCACTCCTTGATCCATAACCTGGATTTTCTCCTCAAGCTAAAGCATGAGGCCTCTTTTGGTCAGAACTCTTTTCACCTCTAATATGGTTTCTGTCCTGTCCTCGATCTTCAACTCTTCTAGTTCCTCCCTGGTCTTTGAATTCAGGAACTTTATGATTTCATTAGCTTGGGCTGGCATGTCTCCCAGCTCTGTCCTCATTTTCTCCACAGCTTGTTTTCTCCTCTCGAGCAACTCGTTTTGTTCAAACATTATCTGAAACATTGGCCAGATTTCATTTATGGACTTGGAAATATCAATCCATACCACCTCTTTGGCCTCAGCCAGATTCTTCCCTACCACGGTCTGCTTTTGCTGTTGTGCCGGTCGTTGAAATTGTCTTCAGCTTTTTAGAGTGAATTTGAAATTCCTCCGGTGACACCTCTGTTACAGGAGGAGGTGATTCCTGTCGGGGCCTCTTCTCCTTGAGGACCTGTGGCGTGGTAGCGGGTAACGCACTTGTTGAGGGCCCCTGCTGTTTCAAGTCCAGCAAAGTATCAGGCAGCCAGACTGCCTGATTCGCAAATTTCTCGATCTCTGGCTTGGACTCGTGCACATAAGGGGCATTTTTGTTTTTTACCCTCATGTCCGAAATGATCCCGTGGGGGTCATAGTGCCAGATGAAACTCGTGGAGAATTTCATCTCCTTCAAAATTCGATCTGCTTCCTCCCCTGCGCCCCGGTTATTGCAGATAAAAGGACCAATTTGTCCTTTGATTCTCAACTGCTACTTTTTCTTAAGTGAAACAAAATGAATATCATCAGAGTTCATAATCTGCCTTATATATTCTAATGCGAAAAGTCTTACCAGTACATATTGTGACAGTTTATAGGGCGCCAATTCGCACCCAAAGACTCTGATTTCTGTGTGATTCTGGCATAAATACCAGTCTCCTGTCTGAACGTTGTCCGAGAGATGCAGCATCCTTTGGACTTCATCATTAATCCGTGGCTCAGGCATGCCACGTAACATACTCACCGCTGGGTGGTAAAACTGGTCAATGAATGCCATGAAGTCGTATTCGGCAGAATTTTGCTTTAGGAGAGAGGTCCACGCTGTGACTGGCTGAGGCTTCCCGTCGGCGTCCATCTTCTGCATGGAGAAGTTGAATCTGTCGGCTTGGAAATAGAGGAACATGTAAGCCAGAATGGATGAATACCTGAACATGCCTTCGGTGGCGAAATTAACGAACTGCTCATGGATGTTATTGGCCAGGAAGGTGCTGTATTCGAACTGCGTGGTTGGCCGTTCGTCATTGGAGAAGATGGACAGAAAACCCAGGATGGGCTCATCCACCCACTGATCAGAGTAGTATCCAAGCAGAGCACACAGAGCCAAAATAATCCGATTCCCTTTGACGAAAAACATGGAAGAAGGATACGGGGGATTGGTGGTCGGGATTGGAGCGGAAGTGGAAAAAAACAACTCAAAAATATGAGCTCTTTGCGGGAAAGTCATCTTCTGGTAGAGCTCGGTGAGGATTTCTAAGTTAAAAGGGGACGCGGATTCTGCTCGGGTGATTTGTAACATCTGGTCGATATCCTCAGGGGTGATGAAGAAAAGAATGTCTCCGGATGAAGAAATGATGGCTTTCTGGTCGGGCAAGTAGTGGACCTGGCAGCGGAAGGGAAACTCGGGGAAATTATGGATTTGGGGGAACATATATAAGGGCAAATTGGACTCCCAGAGCCCAATTTCATCGCTCTGGTCCAGGAAAACCTCCCGGAGCCACGACTGGAGATCAGAGAAGTCGAAACTGCAAATGGTATCGGCTATCAAGCGGTCCTTATCGACCAGGGGAATCTTATCTAGGTCCACCGGAGGAGGAACGAATAAATTCTCTTCCTCTTCAGCTGGATTTTTCTTGGACACCATTTCGACAACTGTACCTGCAACAAACAACGTTAGTGGGGTCTACTGGCGGTGGAGGAAAGCGACGGGGAAGCAATGGGAAGACGATAGGTATGTTCTCTGGTGCGATGGATGGTTCTGGCGCGAGGGATGAATAACGAGTGGAAATGGGCACAACGGTGTTTTTATTCAAAATTGGGTCGGTCAGACGCGGGAAAACGGTCAGCATGACAACGGGCAAATTATCCAGTCATTAATGTACAACGGACCACTTGGGGTGATATGGCAGGTGACGGTAACCAAAGTATACGGACAACTGACGTGGAGGTTGGTGATTGGGGGTGAAAGTCGCCAAAGGGGGCTACTTATGGGTGAAGGGAGTAATGGGACTGACAACCTGGACGGACGGAAGTTATGGGAAGTGACCCGACCCCAGTAGCAAGTGGGTTGAGTGGGCTTAGTGGAGGATGACGTCCAGTGGTGATGGGATGTCAGGCAGCACGTGAAGGATGGGACTTCTTCACCACTAAGACAACACCACCTGTAAAAGGGGGCCCGCCTCAAAGAATATTCATTTCGGACCCCCCCCCTTTGGTTAAAAGCAGAACATCCGGGGGGGGTCCAGAATCAGTCACGAACCATTAATCTGCGCGCTTGTCTGATGGCTGTCCAGATCTGCGCGCTNGGCCCGCCTCAAAGAATATTCATTTCGGACCCCCCCCCTTTGGTTAAAAGCAGAACATCCGGGGGGGGTCCAGAATCAGTCACGAACCATTAATCTGCGCGCTTGTCTGATGGCTGTCCAGATCTGCGCGCTCCTTAATATCAATTCCGGACCCCCCCCTCCATTAAAAGAAGAACGGAGGGGGGGGTCCGGAATCCAATGTGGACCGCCGATTTGAGCGTTGGATTAAGAGCCGTCCAGATCTGCGCCCGATTTATAACCAATTCCGGACCCCTCCCCCCCTCCGTTAAAGGCAGAACGGGCGGGGGGGTCCGGAATCCAATGTGAGTCGTGGATTCACGTGCCCCTTTCAGGACCGTTCAGATCTGCGCAAACATTACCATCGATTCCGGACCCCCCCCCTTTTGATTAAATGTAGAACACTAAGGGGGGTCTGGAATGCTCTGTGAGCCGTCGATCCGGGCGATGAGATCTGGAACACTGGAAAGTGACCGAAACATATGTCGGGGGCGGAAAAAGTCGTGTGTAAGGAAAACTTAGGATTAGTTCTTTCTCATGGGTCTTTCTTCGACTTTCTCATACACACCACCAAGGGGACATCATTTCCACTAGGCTTAGGCATTGGAGTCATGGGGTAACAACTTTATCAATCTGGTTTATTTGGGCAAGGCGGCCAAGCAGTAAACCTACATTCTAACCTACTTCCACAAGACAAATATCCCAGATTAAACTGTTGGGTTAAGGTATTATTTTTCCTAAGGGCTATCTGATCAGGATTAGATGGTCTGATCAGATGTATTCACTAGTTCTAACCTAGGGGCTATTTGACCAGGATTAGATGGTCTGATCAGATGTATTCACTAGTTCTAACCTAGGGGCTATCTGACCAGGATTAGATGGTCTGATCAGATGCATTCACTAAACATTTGAAAAACTAAAAGAACTTGGTCATGCTTGAAAGGTATGACCAAGTTGTTGTTATTGCATGGGGCTTTTGTTTCCATTCTTTTATGCCCTCTTTTCTTTTCTTTTTCTTTTTTCTTTTTTCTTTTCTTTCTTTTCCTTTTTCTTTTCTTTACAAATTATTTGAGGAAATGAAATATCATTTGTCAACAAGATCACCAGATACAGATAATATCCAAGTCATGAGTTGATTCCCATAATTTATGGGGTGATAACAAACCGTAGTCGTAGATATTTGAAGCTATGAGATCTAACGATCTAGAAGGATTGTGGGAGTGCAACTGGGGAGTAGTTTAATTTTTCTTTCACTCCCCGCAATTCATCTCTGTCGTTGATATGGATTGTAGATTCGACGGTCTTGATTTAATCTGAGTTTTATTCTTCCATCTCTTCTGAGCTTTTGAGCTTCATTCATTAACTCTCCTGATCTTTAATCTCTGTTTGACATTAGTCATTGTATACTATTTGACTGGTCGTCCAACATTTCTTTTGAAACTCATTTCGCCATCTCTTCTGAGCTTTGATTTTCATTCGCTAACCCACCTAAGATTTTATCATAGGAGCATTGTTGATCCTATAGTGATCAATAATAATCATGAATTTCTTCAGCCTATCTCCGCATTTGCTAACGTACTGCATTTTCCCTTCCGATCTTTTGATATCTGCATATTGTTTGACAGCTTCTGCTAACTAATATACTTGTTGACATCAATGACAATCTCATCTGTGGTAATTCATCATTAATAACAGATCATCACATCGACTGTTGACATCAATGAAAATATATCCAACAATCTCCCCCTTTGTCATTGAGGGCAACCCACTAAATTCATGTACAAAAATCCCCCTACAATGACGCTTTCCTCTTATGAAGTTTTCCTTTTATGAAGTTTCTCTCCCCCTTTGACATCAATGGCAAAGATTTTTTCCTACTATGGTAAATATTTGTATGTTACTGACTAGAATATGAACTTGGGTAACACTTCTTGAAATTATGTTCTTCCAACCATAACTGAGTGAGTCCCCCTGTCAATATGCTCTCTCTCTTCTTCTGACTACTCTCCCCCTTTGTTTCTGAAAAGGTATCTCTTCTTGACAAGGTTCCTTCCCCTGTTAATTTACTAACTTCTTATCTTAGTTGATTGGGATTTTTGTGTTTCATATGAGTAGTCTTCTTGATACCAATTTTTGTAGTGATCGAGTCTTTTCAAAAATTAATCTAATTACTTTCTTATTTACTAACCAAAACTTCCCTTGAGTTTTTACTGACTGTTCTCCCCCTTTGTTTCTAAAAGGGTACCATTTTATGACATGTTTTTTTCTCTTGTTATCTCTCCAGGATGTCATGTACCTCATTTTGTACATCAGAATGTTGCTTCTGCGGATGCCGTTGTCCTAATGGAACACTGCGCAATTGTATCTCATATTATTCAAACAACTCTTGGACCTACCCATTGATTCTCATCGATCTCTAACCATATGTATCTGTCTTTATCCAAGACACTTCTTTACTGTACATTGCTCTAAGGGTTGTCTAAGAAATTTTATACTATACTTGTCATATGAATGACATTCTTTTTGCAACAACCAACTTCACTCATGTTCACTTGTTCAGTCTTTTCTATCCACATCTGTGAGTTTCTTGGTTTCTTGAGCTTTTTTCTCTGATCATCTATTACTGCAACTTCATTTTTCTTCCATGTTCCATTTACTCCTTTTGTCGTATTGTATGAAGCATTTCTCATTCACTGTTTTCTTGAGTTCCAACAGTTATTGTCTTTGTGGCCATATCCACCACAACTATAGCATCTCATAGTGTATGATTGTGTAGCAATATGTCCAGCATGATTGCAGTTCCAACATCTTATACTATTGTTGAACCTACAAAAATTGTTTTCTTCCATGATGCCTACAATCTAAGGCTTTATGACCATATTCATTACAAGAAAAACAATAACCGTTAAAAAAACTCTCATACCTTCTTTGATTCGTCCATGAATATGTCTCTCTTCCAAACTTGCTTTGAGGTGTATGACTAGCTTCTGCATGTCTTCCTTTATCTCATCTTCTAAATTTTGTAGTGTTTCTTTTATTTCTTGAACGTGAAGAGCCTAAGTCATACCTGATGTTACACATCAAAATTACTCACTTCAATGATGACCTATTATTGTCATTACAAGTGTCGCAAGTGTCACATTTTGGACACAAGTGTTGCAAACATCATACTGTCATCTTGCCTATGTCATGTCTCGAACAAAATCACAAGGAACACTTGAAAGACACCCTCAGAGACTGGTTTAAGAGAGAGAAATCACTTGACATAAAGTACAAATATTTTTCCATGAAAAAGACCACTTAAAAGTCATTTTTGAAAGGCAGTGCTCCCCTACCCACTGTCAGGGCATGCTAGCGCTTCTTGTCCTCCTTTGGGGGAGCATTGTAGCGCTTTGTGCACCATTCTGGGGGGGCATTGTGCTGTTGAGAAAATCAAGGGAAGATCCCCCTTATCTCTGAAGTTAGTTTGATTCGAATCTAAGGTCGAGGCTGGATCTTAGGGAGGATCCACAACTGAGGGAGAAAGATCCTCAACCTATCCCAATAATATATAAAGTGGTTAGGCATCTCCAAGACTATATAAGGAGGCCTCCTCATGATGAAAGGGAGGGACATTAAAGGCATCAAACTTATGATCTCATAAGGGATATAATCAGTGAAGCATAGTCATTTTATTTATGGATAATTTAAGCAAGGGGTTGGACAAGCAGAGCTTGGTGAGGCTGCTACATCTGCATCTACATTTGTAAGTAATTTTCATTGTTCTCAGTAATATATATGTTCTTGTCCTATTTCCTTCAAGTTTATGTGTATTTCTCATGGACTTGTTCCTTTTGGATAGATCTAGTGTGAAGCTAATCAAGATAGAATAGGAAATATGTTTTGTATGTGTTGCTCACTGGATTGCAGGGTTTGTTGAAGAGATTGGAGATCAAGATCAACCCAGATCAAGCGAGGAAAAACTTCATACAAATTACTCATACCTTCTTCCCTTTCTTTTTTGATTAGTTTAACTTATTCTAAAGGAATATCAGTATCCAAAGTTAGCACCTTTCTGTCTTGGTCATAGGGGTCTAATATCCAAGAGGGAATTCACCTGTCCGCAGGGGAATTTTCCTATAACAAAAATTGGTGAATCCACTGGGAATTGACATATATTTGTCTTTCCTTTGATTTTCCCTTCCATTTTCCCACCTTTTAAATCATTTTTACTATTTTTTCATGATCCATTACCTTTCTCCCATCTTCACTAGCAATTTCACCAATTTATGTGCATTCTGGGTGAGTTTTTTTCGAATTGTTTGGCTCTTTTTTGAGTTTATGGGAAGATTAACGCACCCACTAGGCCATATCAGAGTGTTGATCTATAATCGTATCTCCCCTACAGTTCTTTAGGGAGTGTTGCAATGCTCTGTACCCTTGAGACAAGGAGCGCTGGTCTCCTTTTTGGAGGATTTTTTCTCTTTTCTGCTCAGATTTTCTTATCCTATTTTGTGGAAGTATTTACCTAGACTTTGTGATTGGTTATTGAAGTGATATTTGATGCTTATCACCCCTTATTTTCTTTATTGGAGCTTCAAAAGTTTTCAGAAATGTGAAATTATCTTTTCTAGCTGCTTCTTTTGTGAGGACAATTTTGAGTGATTTCTCTTTCTCCTTGTCTTTTCTTGGATTCTTCTCTGCATTTTCTTGTGTTCCTTCAAATGCTTGATTGGTTGTAGAATCCTTGATTGTGTTCTTGGAAGAACAAGTTTCTACTTGTTTTCTTTCATACCTCACTGCCTTGAGTGCATGCTTTGTTTGTAGCCTTTTTTCTTTGTGTCTTTTGCATCTGCATAGGACTCTTTCTCCTGATTGAAAGTAGTAGAGAATCAAAGGATTTGTATTTATTTTATTTATACATTAGAATCAAACAAATAATATAGATGCATTCTTTCTTTTGGGTAGTGAAATTAGTTTTCATTTGAAGTAGCGAAATTGCATGGTTTTTGGCACTTTTTAGTCTTAAAATCTTAAAATTTTTTGGGGGGGCAAGAATCGTGTATTGGTGTACAATATCTTTGACTCATTTATTGAATATCTTGACATTGATGAGTTTAATAAAAAAATTGGGACATTATGCATTTGGGAATGATAAACGTTTTCTCCTTCTTGTAATATAGCTTTCATTGAAGTGCAATATTTGCATTCTCATTTCTTTGCATTGTTTAGAGTCGGTCAAAACATCATTTAGTCCACTCCATTTTCCTATTGAGTAAACAACATCCTTAAAATCAAGCGCTAAACTAAAATTTATCAGAAATTTTTACATTTTTTGTTAGCAAACCTACATTAGCTTAAGGTGTAGGGCTTTGGAATAGGTTGAAAGGATAACTTTCCAAAGTTGTCCAACAAACTTTGCATCTTGTGATAAGGAGAGAAAATCCAAGTTTCGTATAAGCTTACTGGGATTCCCCTCTCACACAGGGGTTACACACAAGGTTGCATTCGGGAGAGTTACAGAGATTATCCCTCTGTGGTTTAACCATTCGTAGTAGTCATATCATATATTGGGGGTTCTTCTTGACGTTCAATTGTCTTCATTTGGTCTCGGTGCTTTGTAAACTCTGAATCTGTTCGGGGTCCTCTGGAGTTCTACCGGTCCACTTGTCCTTAGTTATCTTGAAGGATTTCAGACTTATTATCCTACCCATACATTCAGACTGGACTATTGACTGTACTTTCCCATGGGCTCACTGGGAGTTGGTGACCTTAGTGGCCATAATATTCAGGGTCTTACACAAGGTGACGGTGAAGGGAAGTCTCACTATACCTGGAACAGATGTTGGTCAAACTCACTTGGGCTAGTTGGAGGGTAAATCCACAATTACTATGTGAAAGTTTGCACCAAGGTGTAAGTCCATTAAGCAGGTCTCCAACGTAACTGATCCACCCTCTCTATCCTCACCCCTTCCTATATTGATCTTGCGACGTTGGATTTCATCACCAACTAGTGGTTTCATTGTGGGAAGTTTGTTTTTATTGTTTTCATCTTAGATTCATAACATGTGTTAATTGTTTTACTTAGTGGACCTTAGGTCGAGCCAATATTAATGGCATCAACTTCTGGGAGTACCAATGGACGAACCCCTTGTGCTGGGGAACCTTTCACCTTTCCTTCTTTTGGAAACATTAGTCCTCCGTACATTGTCGCACTGAGTCTTCCGGGAGTCACCATCAGATTACTAGTTTGGTTGTTCCCCAATCTGATGATCTCGAATCTTCCCAGTACTTCAGCTGCACCTAATGCTTCAGATGTAAGTAAACCACCCACACATCAAACTCATGTTGACTTATCGCCTTCTTCACCCATTAAGTCTCCTTCCCTTTCTCCTTCTTCGCCTAGTGAAAACTCTAAAGCAAGTAGCTAGGCTGATAAGAAGAAGAAGAAACTGAAAGAGAAGAAGAAGAAGAACCTAAAAAGGACCAAGCCTCTAACAATATCAGATGTTTGATCCAAGCAACTAGCTACTATTAATCGTACTGGGAGTGTTGATGAGGTTGACAAGATTAAAACAAATAATCTGAAACCCAAATTCCCTTCTAGTCTTTGTAAGGGTGACCACTTTATGAGGGATTTCCCTGGTATTCCCAAGGTCTTAAAAATGTGGTCCTCCACATCATCGGCCTCTGTTAGTCATGCTGGTGATGCCCCATCAACTAATGACATTAAGGTTGGTAAGAAGAAGACAACTGTCAAATTTCCTTGTATGTTATGCAAAGGTGATCATTATTCTCACTTTTTTCCTCATATGGATGAGGCTTCTTCTCTTTTGGAAAAGATTCAACTTCCAACTGGTTATCGTAATATTTCCCCCAACCCATCATTAGTTGATGGAATGGTCAATCCAGTTCCATCCCCAATCAGTCTGGTTGATCATGTGGTCAATCAAGTTTCATCCTCGGTTGAACCAATAACAAAAGTAGTTGATCCAGCTCCATCATCGATCAACCACACTTTTCATCTGAAAAGTGAAACCCAAGTGACTAATCCAGTCCCATCATTGGTCAGTCCCACCCTTCATCTGAAGAGTACCAACGTGGTCAATCCCACTTCTCCTCTAACGAGTACCAAAGTGGTTGCTCTGATCCCTTCATCGGTCAGTCCAGTTGATCATGTCATCAATCTGGTCACGTCCTTAGTTGAACCAGTTAACAAAGTGGTTGATTCGATCCCATCTTCGGTCGATCCCATTCTCCCATTAGAGACTGCAACCGAAGTGGTCGATCTATTTCCACCTATCGACCCCATTCTCCCCTTGGATAATGAAACCCAAGTGGTCAATTTGATGTCGTTATCAATCGATCCTACTCTCCTGCTAGAGACTAAACTTGATTCTGCCCTTTCTCTTCACAAATCGATCATAGGCATGGATCAAATTCCTTTGTCTATGTGATAATATAGATCTACGCTTCCTTCAAACCATGTTCATATGATCAATGGCGTAGAACCACAGTCTTAAAATTTAAGTGACGCATTTCTTCTTCCTTTCAAATATATTTACCATATGACCAATGGTGGTGACCTCACGTGAGGCAAGACGAGTGCCTAAGCGCTTATCAATTCAACGACCATGATAATTCATTCTCCTCAAATGGATGACTATCGTAACTTCGGCACTCGGCCCTTTGGGACTTCGTGACTTCCAACCTTTCAAATCTCTCGAATACAATATCGTCGAACAGATCAAACGGATCACATTCATATGTCTGAACCAGATGAATGGTTATATTCGATCCTTACATCTATCCTTCATTTCTTAATCCAACGGTCATGACTTAATCAAGAAATGAGATGGATGGCCACCTTTTACTCTGCAACTTCGTCTATTATGCTTACTCTATCCTTCCACTGTATTTTGATCAATGGTTGAGAATGCAACTGATCATCAGATCGATGGTCAATATCTCCTTTAGATCTCCCTACTTCAGATATTTCGAGTCTCAACCCCTTCTTTCCTCCGTACGTCAATCTTCTGGAGCTAACAATCCACTGACGCGTGTCCCTTTCAGACCAACGATCAAAATATTCTTTGGGTTTCCGGACTTTGGAGAATGCAAATCTCAAACCCCTTCTTTCCTCCGGAGTGATGTCACTTACTTACATCACTTGATGGCGTGTCATGAGCCTAGTAGCTGCCACGTGTCACTCGGATTTGTGATTTGCATGTACTTGAAATGCCAAATCAATCTTGACACTTGTTATTGGCGGATTGTGCCATGTATCCTTGCTAACGTAGTCTTGCTAACATGGATCCTCATGTGGCACATGTTCTTCTCCTAGATCTAACAGTTGTCCTAACTCCCGATGTATCTTAGATCGACGGCTGAGAGTGACTTCGGATCTTCGTCCTTTGGGACTTCGTGAATTTTCACATTTGAAACTCCCGAAGTAAATCTCTCGGAGTGACGTAACTTTCTTACATCACTTGTTGACATGGCATGAGACAATTTCCTCTTGACACTTGTCATCATCTGATTATTCCATGTGTATTTGCTGATGTGGCCTGCCACGTATCCTTGCTGATGTGGTCTGCCATATGCCTTTTACTGACATGGTCTGCCATGTTTCGTTGCTGATGTGGTCTGCCACACATCCTTGCTGACATGGTCTGTTGACCAATAGCCCTGATCCAATGGTCCTCGTATTTCCTCCAAATCCGACGGTCCTTATTCATTTTGGATTTCTGGGCTTCGGGTATTTCAAATCTCAAACTATCTGGAGCGTAACCTCCTCGCAAATTTAGATCCAAACTAAATATTGTTCGTCAATCATGAACTTATATCAATGGCTCAATCTATCAAAGATGCAACTTTGCTAGATTCCTCTTTGAAATGATCCGATAGCTAATGGAAATTTGCATTTCGGGAATTTCAAATCTCAAACTTTCCGGAGTGTAACCTCCTCACATCTTTATACCTGGAACATATGTTGTTCATTGATCAAGATCTTAGATCAATGACTTGATCTTTTTGCATTGCAACTTTGCTAGCTTATCCTATCCTTCAACTCAGAAGTGATCCAATGGTTGACGAGAATTCGCATAATTGAATTGTCAATTGTTTTGCCCTGCTTATCATGTCCTTCAACTCAAAATAGATCCAACGATTGTGAATATTCTTGAAGTAGATCCATGATCACAGATGATTGTGGAACCACAAATTGCGAGTGATTTAACTCATCACCCAAACTCTGCATTTGGAAGTTGTGTGTTGTTGGTGAGTTAACCACAATTGTTGATCTTGGAAGCTATAAGATCATATGGTCCTAACTAATTGTGGGATTGGAACAAGCATGATGTTTAATTCTCCTTTCAATCTCTGCAATTCATCCCTGTCGTATATTTGGCGATTACGCATTCGATGGTCACAATTTAATCTGACTTAAACTGGTCATTTGTTGGATCAACTGCAGTCGTAGATATTTGAAGCTATGAGATCTAACAATCTAGACAGATTGCGGGATTGTAACTGGTGAGTAGTTTAATTCTGCTTTCTCTCCCCGTGATTCATCCCTGCCATTGATTTGGCTTGCAGATCCAACGGTCTTGATTTAATCTGAGTTTTATCACGCCATCTCTTCTGAGCTTTTGATCTTCATTCGTTAACTCTCATGAGATTTAATCTTTGTTTGACATAAGTCATTATATACCATTTGAATGGTCATCAAACGTTTCTTCTGAAACTCATTTCGCCATCTCTTATAATATTTGATCTTCATTCGCTAACGCACCTGATGTTTTATCATAGGAACATTGTTGATCCTATCGTGATCAACAATAATCATGAATTGCTTCATCCTATCTCTCCATTTTCTAACGTACTGCGTTTTCCCTTTTGAGCTTTTGATCTCTGCATATTGTTTGACATCTTCTGCTAACTAATATACTTCTTGACATCAATGAAAATCTTGTCTGTGGTAATTCATCATTAACAATAGATCATCACATCGACTATTGACATCAATGACAATATATCCAACAATGATTCCACAAGAGAGGGGGATTGAGGGGATAAATGTTTAATCCTATGTTAATTACCCTTTTTGTCTAAGGGAGGGGATCGATTATGTGAGCTTCTTGTGAAAGGTTAGTAGGTTCCTGATTTCCCCATGAAAATAATTAAACCGATCACTGGTCTGATTTTGCGGTTGGTCATTGGTCATTGCCTTGTCCACTCCATCACCTCTGAGTTATCCCATTCTTTCCCTCACTCCCTTCAATGCACTCACTTACCCATCCATTGATCCATCCTCACCTGTGTCTTGGCCTAGTAAAGGGAAAGTAACTGCTGAGAATCAGCCATGCGATAGTTGGTTTTAATGGTCGATGGTGCAATCCAGACATGCCTTGGGGCTTGCATGTCTGAGATGCATTGTCATGTGCCCTGTTTTTCTCACAATTGTGAGTCCTGAGAGTTCCAACATTGAGATTATGGACCAGCTGTGCTGGAGGCCCTGGAAAAAGGAGAAGGATTGCCTGAGCGACTGTGTGGCAGAGAAGTGTTTAGGTCCATTCTCTTAGGTGGTACAGGCTGGGTAGAAGAGAGTTGGGTACTTGTATTATTGTGGGTGTTGGAAAAACTGTGAGAGATTAAGAGATGACTGGTTTGGGAACCCAAGTACACTTTGGAACCATCCTTATGGATTCATAGCCCTAGCTCGGGGGTGACACTGATGTTGATATTTAGAGCAGTGGTGTCTACAGCTGGGCGGAACGTCCTTGGTCCGCAGCCAGTTGGTGTTGCCTTTTTATAAAGATAAGTGCTCTCTATTATGATATTATTATATGTGTATGAATGTATTTCGCTGTGTATTTTAATTATCATTTAACTAAATCTTAGATTATGCATGCTTGTTGGATATTGTTGTCCATGTCTTGAAATCTTTTATCCTATGCGTGTTTATTAATTAAAGAAGGTATCGGTAAGAGTACGAAGTCCAAGGATGGGCTTGAAGGTAACATGCCCTGGCCTGTGGGTGGTTGGGGATATTACAGTATTACTCCCACTTTAGTTGAATTTAAAAAACTAAAGAAAGTAAAGCATGCTA
Source organism: Picea sitchensis (assembly GCA_010110895.2). NCBI lineage: Eukaryota > Viridiplantae > Streptophyta > Pinopsida > Pinales > Pinaceae > Picea > Picea sitchensis. Next base: position 213,258 of record SNQJ01S0008176.1, read on the forward strand.
AGTCTTGGTTAGTACAACTAGCAACATGGACCCAAAGAAGAGTAACATATTTTATTTCTGATTATGAACTAAACATAGATGGTCAAAGCACAAAGTTAAATATGAACATTTTACCTTTGGGATCTTACGATTTAATCATTGGAATGGACTGGTTAGAAAAACATAAATTCATATTAAACTGCTATGAAAAGTCATTTGTGTACATAGATGAAAACAACACAGTTAGGATGATACAAGGGATCAGAAAACCAGCTTCCATTAAGAAAATATCAACCATGCAGTTTAAGAAATGTATGAACAAAGGTTTTGAAATTTATGTTGTACATGTAACTAACCTCGTAGGGGAATAAAGAAAACCAAGTCTAGATTAATTTACAATCCTATGTGGGTTCAGAGATGTGTTTGTAGATGAAATACCAGAACTACCTCCAAGGAGAGAGATAGATTTCTCTATCGATCTACTATCTGGATCTGCCCCGGTATTTAAGGCACCTTATAGGATGATCCTACCCAAATTAACAGAACTGAGAATTCATTTTCAAGAACTATTGGATAAGGAATATATCAGACCAAGTGTTTCATCTTGGGGAGAACCATTTTTATTCATTAATAAGAAGGATGGAACTTTGATGCATGTCCCCGCGAGATTCGACGGGTGCAGATTTACTTGAATCCTTTGGGCCTTCAAATATCTTGGCTCCCTCACACTCCTTAAACCTATGAATAGAAAAAGTGTTGAATCTCTTAAGGGTTAAACATTGTGCAACTCCTCCAAATCCGATGAGTATCGATGTCTACCCCCAGATCTAAGGGATAGGATCTAATTTTATCCTGCACTCTCCTTCGCTTGCCTGGACATAGATCTAACGGTCCATATTTCTCCTAGTGGTCGATCAAACGACCCTTGTATATTCTCTATCGTTGTCTGCACTCTTCCCCTTCGATGAGGGACTTTGAAAAGATTCAAAGGTCATGATATTTAATCCTCCTGCGAGCCCGACTACTTGGGGTCTCGACTTGCACTACACCTCCTAAGCTTTCGAACTTGAAGTAGGTTTTCCTCTATGCACACATGAGATGTTTCTCTCCCAAGCTTCGAAATGTGTTCAAAATCCCAAGGTTCTCGCCGCTTTCTCTTCCATATGTCTTCTAGTTCCCTCCTGGAAAATCAAATCTCTTCCTCATGAGCTTATGAACTTGGAATAGGTTCACACTACGCAAAATCTGCACTGTCTTTAGAATGTGACCCTAGAAATGGTTCTTGACCTCTACACACCTTGCAGAGTATTTGTGCACAATTGCACTACTCCTACTGATATTTGTAAATTCTAAAATACTTTACACTCCTTGTGCTTGTCTCCCTTGAGACCTTCTTAACCCTAGTCTAAGTGTTGGCCTAGTTCACACCTTACATAGGTATTTTCTTGAGTCCTAAACTCTTGAGGCTCACTGATGCACTATTTTAACTTGCTCAAAGTACACTTGAAGAGGTCTTCCCTAGAGTGTTCAACAAATCCGGTTCTCCTCAATCTCTCCAACACTTTAGAAAGGTATTGGCTATGTGCACTCCTTGCACCTTCTCAAAGCACTACTTGTTGAGCTTACAGAGTATTCAGTAACTCTGGCTGTGCTTTCTCTGCACAGGATTTCCTCTAGAGTGTTCAGTAACTCTAAGGTTCCTTCTGAGGTTGAAATTATTCTGGTCTACCGACATGGGACGTTCTCTCCCTAAATTCAAAACATAATTCAAGCATTCACTCCTTGCATTGGCTTCACAAAGTTTTCAATACTCTATCATGCACTCCTTTAACTAGCCTAAAAGAACCTAGAACTCTCAAACAAAATCACAGAAATACAGGAAATTATATCCTTCTACTACACATGAAGCATTTACACCCATTCATAGCATATAAATACATAGATAATATTCACATCAAACATATAAAATCATATAGGAATACATAGATATTCACATGTAGGAAAACATGTTCTTTCATTAATATGAATGTCATATAAAAATGTGTACAAGGTTGGAATGTAACAAAGTCCCAACTCTTATCCTCTCCTCTCCTTGGCTTACAATGATTCGATGATCAATCTTCAGTAGCCCATCAAAAACAACCTTTTTTTGGGAATAAATTGCATTGATATATGCAAGAGGGATCTCAATGAGCTTTCCCTCCAAACTACACTAGTCGTGTCCAATCACCATTACAGTGCCTTTCGACTGAGGATAATTACATTGAATGATCATGTACAACTTCAGATCTAAGGAAATCGTCAGGATGTGTATAACCCACAACCTAATAAAGGTGATTTATCACTCATCTTGTACAAAGAACATGGGCTCAACTTTCCTTGAGCCATCAAACATTTACTATATTTAAAATTTAAATTTGGGAAGAATGAGAGGGTTGGTGCTTGTCTCCCTTCTTGAATGCACGTTGATGTGTTGCATTGTTGGCACATGCTAAGGTGGAAAGATTCTCTTCCATCATACTCCACTACTGGGAAAATCATGATCTCCTACTCATGAGCCCCTCTTCTCTTTTGAAACCCTCCTCGATCCCAAACCTCTCTTTGGAGTTGTCCACCTGATCCTTTACCACATTGCTACTGCTACTGCCCTGCTAATTCTCCAGGTCCTCCTATTTTCAGCTTCCCTCCCCTAACTATCTCCTGCGTTGATCTCAGCATCAACGTCCTCATAACCTCGATCACCTCATCCAGCTCGCTCACATGCTGGCTCTTGTTTTGTAGCCTTCTTTGTAGCTGGATCTCCTCTCCATACAGGATAAATAACATATCATCTTGATCTCCCACGTTGTATTCATCTCCTAAGGAATTAACTTTCCACTCTACTGTAGACTCAACTTATGCAGCCTCATCACTAAGTTGTATCCCAACTATCTCCTCTGATAGTTTCACTTCTGCCAACTCACCTGCCTCCTCTTATGATGGTGAAACTCCAACTTCATCCAGTTGCTCCTTAGACTAGGATTCTCCTTCACTCTGCATGAATGTATCCTGCAATAATTCTACCTCTGTGTCTAGATGGCATAACCAATCCTCCAATAATTTCAATTCTTTCTCCCATGGGATGAGAATGTCATATGAATTCTCCTCTTCATCTACTACTGGGGATGAATTCAATATCTGCTCCTTCTCCTCTATGATAGTCACAACTGGTTGTATTTATTTTTCTGCATCTAAAAATTGTACGCTGGCCTCTACTTGGCTTCTTGGCAGAAATATTTTGATTCCTCCAATGATCAGAACACTCCTTTGATCTTCCTCCTCTAGGGTTGAATTATTTAACTTCTCATCATATTTGTTCACATGTTATGCAATCCCATATGAATCTCCACATATATGAGGCCTTTCTTCTTCCTCCCTTTAAACTATTAACACTCCTTTCGAGACTGAAGTCTCTTCTAAGATCTTGAGACTCTCAGAAAATATCATTTGATCTCCCTTTCCCACCTGGCAATTTGAAATTTCATCTCTTCCCTCCTAGTAGTCCAAGAGATCATCAATTGATCTCCCTTCATTTCCCACTTGGAAATCTGAACGTTCTCTTCTACCCACCTAGTAGTTCATGATATCTTCAATAGATCTCTCTTCATTTCCCACCTAGAAATTTGAATTTTCACTTCTACCCTCCTAGGAACTCATGAGATATCTAGCTAATATCTTCTCCTCCTCGTCACTGAGGTTCTCTCCAACTTATTGCTTGCAAATGAAAACTTGATCCTCCATGTCACTAAGGTTTTCAACTTGCCTCATCCACCTCCTCATTAACTGTTGCTTCCTCCTAGCCAGCGACTACTGGATATGATACCTTTCTCTTCTACCAAAGGGCCACTCATTCCTCCAGCCTCCTTGTGTTGCTTGTTACATCTTCAACATCATATTCTCAATTTCTTCTCTTGTCTCCTCAAGCTCTTTATCAATCTCTATTATGCTTATCTATGAGCAGTCTTCTCCTCAACCACACCTATGGTCTTCAGTAGCCATATCTATCTTCCTTCAACCCACCTAGTTGTCGGTTAATTACTCTGCAACTAAGAGAACCTCCATCTTTTCTTCTACATCCCACCTAGATATCATATGTCTACTCCACACTTGAAAACATATATTCACACACAGAGCATCAATACTCTATCTCCCCTAAACTTTTCCTACTTTCTGCAAACAAAAACACGCTCTCATACCACTCGATGGTATCAGACTAAAACCTTCTTTCACACAAAGAACAATTCATGTCTCTGATACCACTTGATGCAAACACCCTCTTCCTCCTCGGGCTTCTCGACCTCCCTGTCCAAGATCGTTCAAGAAATCGAGTTGGATTGACTCTTATGGCCCATGTTCGACCCCCAAGAAAGTTTACACATGCCCCTTTCTTCCTAAGGCATAGGTTCTTTTAAACCCGCGGGTGCTTTCCCGAGGCTTTTTCCTTTTAGAAATTTTTAATTACACAAGTGCTAGCTCCCTTCACTAAGCCCCTTTCCTCATATTACCATAGGCTATGAACAATGTCTTAACCCAAAGGGCGCTAAACTTTCAGGCTTCATAACGTTTGGCACCCAACACTTCTGCAAGCTCCCAAAGTGTTATGCAATAGGAGCTATGAATCAGAACGCCATGTGATTTCCTTCAAATAGATGATTAGTAGATCTTTCCAGCGGACCAGACTTTGGAAGGTATTACCTTCTTCTACATGTAGTGAATGGCTCTAGGGATGACCGATGAATGGCCTAGATCTTGTTTCAGTATCAGGGCTCTGGGGAGTTTCGTGTTGCCATATCTTTACACTTCACTGAACGTCGGTGTGGTAGAGTGAATCTCCACCCTTCACGTGTCTCCTCTGGATCGAAAAATATGATACTTCGACCTCGAGGCCTTCAGGCATCTTGTAATATCTTCCCCTTGAGACCTTTGAACCCTCAATCCTCCATATTATCTAATCTACTGATAACTTTCCTCTGGACCAATGGTCCCGATGGACTCTAGGACTTCGCTCTCCAGGATTCCTTCACTCCTCCTTTACTATTCCTCCCGAACAGTGAACCAACAAAGTGCTGATCAGAAGCCACATTCCCTCCAATCTGATGAATGGGATTGTGTTCGAGCCTCTGGTCCTTCAAAATATTGGGCTCATAGAACTTCACCTCGAATTCCCTCTGAAGTGCTCTAGCACTGAAAAGTGGGATCGTGTGAAACGTTTCCCCACGAGATCCGACAGTAGCATATTTACTTCACTCCTATTGGGCTTCGATTATCCTTGCTTCCTCACACTCATTAAACCTCCAAATAGGCAAAGTGTCGAATACCTTAAGTTTTAAACCTTGCACAACTCCTCCAGATCTGACGGTTGTCAGTCTTTGCCACCAGATCTGAAGGCTAGGATCCAATTTCCTTCTGTACTCTCCTTCACTTGCCTGGACATAGATCTAACGGTCCATATTTATCTTGTCGTCTGATCCAACGATGCCTGTAGCTTCTCCTCTTCTATCCACACTCTTCCCTTCCGATGAGGGACTTTGAAAAGATTCAAAGGCCACAACCTTTGATCCTCCTTCGAGCCCAACTGCTTGGAGTATCGACTTGCACTACACCTCCTGAGCATTAGAACTTGAAGTAAGTTCACCTCTGTGCACACCTGCATTTCTTCTCTCCTGAGCTTCGAAACGTGCTTATAATTCTAAGGGTATTGGCCCCCTATTCCTCCATATGTCTTCCACTTCCCTCTTAGAAACTCAACGCTCCATCCCGAGCTTATGAACTTGGAATAGGTTCACATTGCGGGAAATGTGTGTTGTATTAATAATATGACTTTATAAAGGGTTCTTGACCTCTCCACACCTTGCAGAGTCTTTGTGCAAAACTACTCTACTCCTCCTAATCTTTTTAAAGTCTGAAATACTTTACCTCTGGCACACTCCTTGCGCTTGTCTCCCTCGAGACCTTCTCAACACTGGTATAAGTGTTGGCTTGGTGCACACCTTTCATAAGTCTTTTTTGAGTCCAAAACTCTTCAGGCTCATCAATGCACTCTCTACAACTGCTCAAAGCACACTTGTATAGCTCTTCCCCAAAGAGTTCAACAACTATGTTTCAACTTAATCTCTCTGACACTTCAGAAAAGTGTTGGCTCTGTACACTCCTTTCACCTGCTCAAAGAACTCATTGTTGAGCTTACAGAGTATTCAATAACTTTGGTTGTTCTTTCTTTGTATAGGATTTCCTCTAGAGTGTTCAATAACTATGAGGTTCCTTCTGAGGTTGAAATTATTCTAGTGTGCCCACCCAGCAGGTTCTCTCCCTGAATTCAAAACATAATTCAAGCATGCACTCCTTGCATTGGCTTCACAGATTTTCTAATACTCTGTCATGATCTCCTTTCACTAGCCTAAAATAACCTACAACTCTCAAACAAGATCACATAAAGACATGGAATTCTATCCTTCTACTACAGATGAAACATTTACACACATTCACAGCATATAAATATATAGATAACATTCATAACTAACACAAAGTCTCATATAGGCATACGCATAGATTCACATACAGGAAAAAATGTTCTTCCATTAATATGAATGTCATATGCAAATGTTTGCAAGGTTGGACTTTAACAAAGTCCCAACTCTTCTCCTCTCCTCTCCTTGGCTTATAATGATTTTATGATCAATCTTAAGCAGCCCATCAACAACAACATTTTTTTGGGCATAAATTAAATTGATATATGCAAGAGTGAGCTCAACGAGCTTTCCCTCCAAACTACACTAGTGGTTTCCAATCACCATTACAGTGCCTCCCTACTGAGGATAATTACATTGAATTATCATTTACAACTTTAGATTCGACGCAATGCTTAGGATCTATATAACCCACAACCTATTAAGCAAATTTAACACTCATCATGTTCAAAGCACATGGGCTCGGCTTTCCTTGAGCCACGAAACATTTAATACATTTAAAATTTAAATTTGGACAGAATGAGAAGGTTTGTGCCTTTGTCCCTTCTTGAATGGGCATTGTTGTGTTGCATTGTTGGTGCATGTTGAGGTGGAAATATGCTCCTGCATCAAAACTTAATGGTGAGAATTGTGTAGCTCATGTTTTAAGGACATACCTAATTATGCATTGTCATGATAAGAGTTGTTGAAGAACAATTCCTTATTTACAACGTAATAAAAAACATTATGTGGAATTTTGGGTATGTTACACTATGAAAATCCATTTATTCATCTAGGTTAATTCTCCTCTTGAAATATAAAATTCTATGTTTTTTCTGTCTTAAATCAAGATAAGAAAATTTCACATTCTACTTCTATATACAGGTACAACATGTATATGAATTATGGTTGGTTGTGGTTTTTTGTTCAATTTCAAGCAGAGGAAAGAAATTGAAAACATATCATACACACACAACAATGGAGGTGTTCATCTCTTCTCCATATTCATATCAAAAACTAAAATGCAAATACATAAAATGAGATATTTCTATAGAACACTCCATCTTCTCACCTACCTAATAAATGCATATCCACCTATCTAAACTAGTACATTTATGATTCCTATCAACTTGGTCAAGTAAGTGGGTGGAATTACTCCATTTAACATTACCCTTAATTTTGACCATTACAAAAATTAGTACAAATAATGCCTAAGTGTTGACCTTGAAATTCAAAAGTATTTATTCCCAATGGCTTGGTGAAGATATCTATTAATTTTTATTTAGAACCATAAAATTGTATCATAATTCTACCATTCTTGAAAATCTCATGAATAGAATGATAGCGAGTGTCAATGCGTTTACTCTATTGTATTACTACGAGGGGGTGTGAATCAGTAATGAGAAATTTATACAACTTATTAATCCTTTTAACCACAATGTATATTCCTTTAACCTATTCAACAATGTTCATTAGTTCATTAGTAATATATTATTTTATCATATTAAATTAACATCCATCAGTGCATAATAACCAATAATAAACATATCAACACAATGCATAATAAACCATTTTTTTATGTGGAAACCTAATGCGGGAGAAAACCATGAAATTCTTGTCTTATATTTCTTTAAGATTTACATTCAAGAAATCACCAAATTCCAATTCTTTGGGTCCAACCAGAAGCAAGCTTCAACCCCCTGTGTTCTCTGACTCCAACTGGAAGGTGGCTACAAACACCCAATTCTCTAGCTCCAACCAGAGGGAGGCTCCAACCCCTTGTGTTCTTCAGCTCCAACCAAAAGGTTGATACAACAGCCCAATTCTCTGGATCCAACCAGAAAGAGGCTCCAAGCCCCTATGTTCTTGTGCTCCAATTGAAAGATGGATCCAACCACCTAGTCCTCAGGCTCCAACCTGAAGGAAGCTCCAACTCCATGATTCTCCATCATCAACAGGAACAAGGCTACAACCCCTCTTCCTTACCCCATCCAACGACCCTGAAATATAATTGTCAAATAAATGATGAAACAACGGCCACACTATCACTGTGAGATATATCATTGTAAACTTGCATCAATATGTGCCAGTAACTTGTCACAATATGTACCAACAACTTGTACCAATCTATACCCATAACCTGCAATCAACATGTACTAATAACCTGTACCAACATATACTAAATACACCAATAATATGTACCAATACTCTCCTCAATATATCATATATGATAACATAGTGATAGATCTCATACCCTATATCACAAGAATATCACTCAACTAATCATGTAGATCAACAACTAGTACAACCTGTACCATCACAAGTGCATCAACCATGCACACCACAACACCTAAAAAACATCACCAATACTAATATATCTATTCCACATCAACCAAAAACCATGTTTCAATATCACTACAAATATGTCAAACAATATTACCAACAAGTGCCTCTGACAATGTACCAAGCAAGTACAAATCATGTATCAATAACAAGCCAAGTTATACCTCATCAAGATGTACCAATACACCTCATGTATATGCCAACTCATAAACTAAGTATCTCATCCATGAACTCAACATATACCTCAACCATATACCAAAGCATATATCAAGACAACCAACAAGAGTCCTCTAGCAATACATCACAAATCCATAAGCCAAATACCATAAACCCTTACGTAAAACCATGTGCCAAAACTCACTACTATGTAGCCTCAAGCATGTACCATGTCATGAGCAAATGAAAACATACATGTAACTCTGTAATAGACCTGGTGTATGTGATCACAAACCTGCAAACCTTCCTTAACTTCAACAACTAGAAACTAGCATTTTCATCAAACTTTACATTTGTCTCACATGACTAATTTTGGATTAGTCAACAACCCAAACTTGAAACAAGATTAACTATGTACTTGTAATGCATAAAGGTATAAATATTATAGAAAATATTATTCAGTGTCTTCTATGGAAATCCTACTGGTTTCACTACTTGGAACCTACCAAAAAATGAGTTATATAAAAAATGGCAAACCTTCCTGAATTTTGGATTATTCTAGAGAACGCATTTGTAGAGCATGTCATGGGTGGAATATTTGTTGTATGCATATGAAAATTTTAAAAAACATACTACAGACTGTATTGTAAACAATTCATTTTGTCTCACAAAGTTTTTTAATGTTATGAAGAATTTATGACGTTTTTACCTGGAACACATGTGTTAGACTAGTTTCAAGTCTAGCTACAAACCATATCTTTCACAGAGTGTAACTCCCAAACTACAATGATCCACATGATGAATTTTTTATCACAGTTACTTGGATATGTTCTATCAACATCTTGTATATTTTTATATCTGAATCTTTCTAGAAAAACGTTATTAAGAAAATGGTGATATGAACTATAAATAACATAGCTTAGAAAGCATCATTAAAAACAATATCCTCCCTTGAATTTTCAGCCTTTTTTACTACACCTTTTCTCTGAAATACACCTTAGATCTCCTTTGGTTACTTCAATCACTTGTATATATTCAATATTCTCAATAGGTTCTTATGGGTGACCCTTTATCTCATACTTATACTCTCCAAGTAGATTCCTCTAGAAGTATCAACTTTTGTCCACTTAACCACTTTATCCACTTAGCCACTTTTTCCACTTAACCAGATTTTTCCACTTAGCCACTTTGTCCACTTAACCATTTTGTCCACTCATACACTTTGTCCACTTAGCCACTTTGTCGACTTAACCACTTTGTCAACTTTATTATTTAATTAATTTCTCCTTCCAACCACATTGACTAGGAATCGTCTTGAAGACTTTCTACAACAATTGACTTCTTGTTGACCTTTTAGCAGCTTCTAGAATAGTCTTGGGGGTCCTCCAACTTCAAAAGGGAATATCTCACTAACCATGAGGAACCACGTGGTGTTCTAAATATCATAGGAAATGGAATGATGTGTGTTATCTAGATAGAATAGTCTTACCTGTATATTCACGGATGTTCATTCCTTTATAACTAAAACAAACTCAGATCCCTTGACCATACCTTTGCTCTATCGAAATTCAGCAAGGGTTGAAATCAATCTCTAAGGCTTGACATAAATCTACAATATCACTCTCCAAGGGTTGACTTCAATGAAAACCATCTATAAAAACCATTTTTCCATCAAACTAAGACAATTGTCTAATAATCTCGCCCTTTTTCATTGATGGCAACACTAACATTTATGGAAACAGGTATTCATGATAACATTCATGATCATAATCCTCATCAATGTTTCTATCTCTCCCCCTTTGACATCAATGCAAAGTGTATCTCCCTTTGGAGTTTCTCCCCCTAACTGAACTCTCCTTGGGGATGCTCCCCCTATGTAAATATATTTGATCTTTCTCTGTGTTTCTAATCCTTTGATTACTCTCTCTCCCTGCATTTGAATAATTTCTCGCCCTTTTAAAAATGGTATCACTCTGATGCAACATTGAATTCATATCAATCAATATTCCCTTGTGATCATCACTCCCCCTGGAGACATGCCTTTGTGCTCTCTCTCCAAGCATCAAACTCTATATTCATACATATGATGAATATCTCCTTTTAGAATCATACCTATGTTCATACCTCTATGTCTGACAACTTCTTTGAATGATATTTCTACTTATCTTCCTGCTTTTCTTTATCTTCCTAGAATTATTTACAAGATGTCATGTAGATGACATGTAGGACTTCCTATACTTGCTTCCTTTTGGAGTTTTTGTCCATTGGTGATTCCTTGTGTAATCAACTAACATATATGAAAAACATTCAAATATTCATGTGGCATTACCTTCCATTATAATAATGTTCCTTTATATATGAACCAATCTATGAAACAATCTATGAACCAGTCTCTAAATACATGCTCTCATCCATTGTCATATATCTGTCCAAACCTGCTAAGTGCTCTTATGAATTCATCTGTGTCCATATGAACCATATATTTCAAAATTTTCCTTATGATGATATCGCTTATGTTGACGATTTCTCTTTCCCTATTATGTTGTTCCTTTCACTTCCTGCCTTTCTATGATCAGCTAATTTCAACCGATTCCAATTGTTAAGCCACTGCTAAGCATCTTACGAATCCATCTTTGTCCATATTGTCCAAGACTCTGCTACTCAATTGTCCACAATGTTGACCCATATGTCTTAGTATTATCATTAAGTATTCACTACTACAACTTCTCATCAAACATCAAATGTGTCCACTAGTCTTATCTATCTTTAATCCAAACTTTGCATGTCAAGAACAACCTGTGTTGAAGATATGTTTGTCTAAATACAAGCATATAGCTCTTCCTGTGTAATTTTGTCAATGGATCAATCTATCATATTGTACTTCTACTAAATGATTGCTCTGAGTCTATCTACTCGAACTATGTAAGATACTCGAAAGATGAATCTTTGATCTATAGAGCTATTATCTAGACTCCCTCTATTCACCATACATATTTCCTGGGAGTCTCCAATCCGGATGGCTCAGAAAAGTGTCTGCTCGAATGCAGAGTCATAATCATCTTCGTTGTAGGCTCAACATATTTTATAAACTATGATTTATTTATTTATGTATGTGGATTCATCTTGTACTACAATAATTCAAAGTACAATCTCTTGAACCTATTGCTTATTTACCTATCCTTTTTTTCTTTCATTTTTTTGGAAACCTTTATATATATGAAATCTTCCTTTTT